>MUZC01001774.1:9852-20251 GCA_002072015.1 Radix auricularia | reverse complement strand
TTTTTTTTTTTTTTTTTTAAACTATACTGATAAACATTTAAAAAAAATATTACTGATGAACACATGTTTTTCTTATGCCACTGAAAAAACAAATGTTTCTTTATATAAAACGGATAAACAAATGTTTTTCTTGTATACACAACTGATAAATAAATGTTTGTATTCCCCACCCTTCACTCGTACATTTATAGTTATCTCTTTTCATGTAAGAACAGATTGTTCTATGTCGTGTAAGCTCCAGTGCGTGCAGCATTGGTATGGTTGGAATTCATGGCTGTAACATTATACAAAATAAAAATCTAAATATTTAAATATACTAAATGATTTCAGTGCAAATAAATAAATTCATAAAATAGACTAGATGCGCCCGTGGCGTAACATACGTCGCAGACTTGCTTATAGATAGTGCAAAGAAAAGTTGGTTGTGGGGGGGGGGAGGGAGAGAGCGGACACAAACTACTTCACGAAGAAATAAGACCAACGTACATGAACCTGGGAGGGGGGGGGCGCAAACGCTTTGTAGGTCTCAGGCACAATCATAAACATTTTTTTAAATAAAAATAAAAATTAATGTCTCAGATAGGGTTTGAACACAGGACCGTCCGCGTGTTAGGCGGATGTATTAACAACTACACTACGAAATACATGTCACTCTGTTAAAGGAACAACGAAATTGAACTTGATTGGTCTACCCCTGCAAGGGTCATTCTTTATGCTTGTGTGCACAAACTCGCTTTGGTGAACTATATATCAATAACAAATGAATTTATCCATCAATCAGCCAATACGTAATAAGTATGAACAATGGAAACGAGATTACCAGTTGACCCCGTGAACTACCGGAATTGACCGGGGTTTATCGAAATTAGCCGATTTCCGGAGCCCGAAAATGATAGCCGCACGGAGGTTACCGAAGTACCTACTTACTATCAAAAATGTTAATGTAGGAATGTTGTTATGTAATCAAAATTCTTACCACCATCACAAAAGAGCAAATCGTATATTAATTAATAATTAATTTTAAATCTGTATACTTTTTTGATCTAGAAAAATTATGATTTAATTGTCGGATAATAACCTTGATGGAATATTCTTGAGATTTAACTCCATAGCGTTATTCTGAGGGTCATTTTAATAATTCCATAATAATCTTCACATTCCTGAACAGATTTATTGTGAAAGTTACTTTAAAAGATAGAAATGTCTACGTACACGTCACCGGTATAACTAGTAGTAACGTCTATTTTGACCTGCGTTCGCGCACAGAAGATTATTGCGTCCTACGCTTGTCCATGTGCTTTACCAAGCAAGATTGACTTTGGTAATGCTAATAAATATCCACTATAGTGACTAATAGTTTTAAATCATTTTATTTATTCTTTCACTCCCAAAAGGAAGCCACGACCAGATGTTTTGAGTAGGATAGTTCTAGAAGAATGCATGCCTAATTAATTGGCCTAAAATATTTTGAGTTTTTAAAAATCGTATATGTTACAGGTGCGTAGCATTACGTTAAATAAGTTATTGCTGTTTCTTTGGACAAAGCTGATTATTTTGCCAGGTAAACCTCTACATTTGAATTTGTTCTCGAGGCCAAGGGTGTCACTGAGTCCACACCAAGTGGGATTAAGGGGAGTTGATTGGGCTAAATCCAGGGACCCGCCAATGATTTAAGGCTAAATTAAGGGCCTCAAATTATTATATTGTATAATAAAGTAACTGGACCGGGCCTCACGTGGAATTGCAGTCTGGGACCCCATGCAATCTTAATCCACCTATGGTCCACCCAGTTTGGGTATCTGATACTTGTAAGGGAAACAAAGGCGGCTGGGCAATGCACGGAGCCCTCATAATCGTGGCCTGTGAACGCTGCGTCACTTGCCAACAGTCTGGCATGGTCTGTGAAAACCCAATCACAGAGTTCACCACATGAATAGAAAAAATCAAATGAAGTTGTAATGAATTTAACACATTAGAAAAGAAAAAAAATCCAATTCAAAACTAAACATATCATTTGATTTACATTTCTACGAAGTCTCATAAATATAAATACTTTTTTAATATTTTTAAAAACAGATTTACATTTTTACAATCAAGTTATTAGAATAAATTCTACTTTTAAAAAAAAATAATAAAAAAAAACTAAGAGCTATTCCTCTGAAATGATACCAGATTATAGTAAATCCACCATACCCGTACAGCCATATGGCCCTAGAAAGCTATCCTCAACGATCAACTATATGGTGGATTTCTTATCTAAGAAGATATACAGACGCTCCTTCTATGCAGAAGATAATTGCGTCCACAGACCATGAGAGATGATCTGTTAGCAAGTGATTTAGCGGTCACTGGCCACGGCTTTGAGGGTTCCACGCATTACCCAGCCGCCTAACCATTGTTAGTTAGGTACCCATTCGGAGCTTGTAGACTCAGGGACTCATTAGGCCATGGGAATAAATCCTTGCCTTCGCATGGATTCAAACCCGTGACCATCGGTATGCCAGTCAAGCGCGCTTGCTACGCAACCACCGTCTCCCACTTAACCAATTGACATATATAGCGCCGTTTATCTCAAATATGGAAGAAGTTATTCCACTGATCAATGAGAACTAAAGAATCTCTTCCAGTAGCCCGATATTAGATATTAATGATACATTAAACAGTAAACAGATTGAAGGAAGACATTTATAACAATTTATTTTATTCTTATTTTTAAATATTTTTTTTGGAGTTAATTTTTGAGACTTTATCACCATGGAGGTACATTCTCTTTTGGGTCGAGCCGTTAGGCTCTTGAGACCCGGTTCAATTTCTCTCAAGCGAGCCTCATCAAGCGGGCATCGCCCTAGAGGTAATCCTCTGCAGGTAACGCAACTTCACCCCCCAAAACTCGGGGCAACACTCGAGTTCGTGGTAGCAGCCAAACAACCAACAGGCCAGTTCCCTTCTGTTGTCAAACTTATACAAGTAGCTTCGTGTGGGACATGGTCAGTTCTCATGGGTGTTATGGGCGTAAACCCTTAAACTGAGTACAAGGGAAAGGGAAGTAACTCATTTTTCCTATATTCTGTTTCCTTGTTTGTGTTTGTTTCTCTTTTCCTTTTATTTTTTTTAAATCACATAATATGTTTTAAGATATATGTAAGTCATTATTTATGTTATTGTACTGATGAAGGCATTAGCCGAAACGTTTACTATTATTTGTATTAGTTCATAAATAAAGCTTAAATTTATTGTCTTCATACACAAATAGTTTGTGTATTTTTTTTCTAGGAATAAAACATGGTGTCATCCCCTGATGGTGTCTACCGGGGCGGTAGCTTATGGTTTCACCCGGGGTGGTAGCTCATGGTGTCACCCCCATGATGGTGTCACTGGGGTGGTAGCTTATGGTGTTACCCAGGGTGGTAACTCATGGAGTCAGCCCATCACGATTTAACCCATAGAAATCCTCAAAGTTTTCCAGTGCAAAATAACGGGAATATATCAAATTTTACGGTCTGGTGTCACCCCTCTGATAGTGCCAACCGTAGCGGCCCGCCTCCACCGCACCCCTCCCCCAGTGACGCCACTGGATATGTGTAAAAAGTTGTCAAGACTTTTTGAAAGTTAAATTAGGAATAAACCTTTAACAGTAAACGAAAAAAGATTTAAGACCCCGGAACGAAGTAATGGGCATCAGAAGTGTAATAGTAATACACTTTAAAACGTTCCATCAAATTTTCATATACCAAGTTTGGTCAAGATCCATCCATTTACCCAGTAACCCGTTCTTAAAATAAGACTTTAAGTAATGAAACATTGACAAATAAATTATTTATTAAAATTTTGTGTCAGAAACTTTTGTAGTAACGTAATCAAAAACTTTTTAAAGCTTCGTGACGATTGGATGATTAAAACTTTCTAACGCTTCGTGGCGATCGGGTGAATAAAACTCTCTACTGTAAAACTTCGTGGTGATTGAATGAATTAAATTATATGCATAAAGTTTTTTTAAGAATCAAAGAAAATTCAAGCCCATCGGGGGGGGGGGGGGGGGGNGGGGGGTGAGAGAGGAGGGAGGGGGAACATAATTGATATAAACTTTTAAATCACTTGTTAATTTCATTCTGGATCATGACAGGTTTCAACTTGATTCTCAAAATTTATCAAGGTCGTGTAATGTCACGAGGGACAAAATGGTGATCGAGTGGCAGCGCGCTCGACTTACATACGAGTTCAAATCCATGCGAAGGCAAGGCATTGTTCCCGGGGCATAGGGCGTTCCTGAGTCACCCAGCTCCGAATGTGTACCCATAACTAGTTAGGCGCTGGATAATGCGTGAAAACCTCATAGTCGTGGCCTGTGAACGCTACATCACTTGCCAACAGATTTTCCGTCATGGTCTGTGGACTCAATTGTCTTCTGCATAGAAAGAGCGTCGGTATAGATAAGACAAGATACGATACAGTAAACTTGGTAATAAAATGACATTAAAGTTTCGCGGGCAAGGTGGAAAATTTAACAATCTTTAAAAATGTACATCTCGATCCTAATGTAGAAATGTGTTCGACTATATTTTTAAAAATATATTTTTTACAAATTGAACGGTGAATAAAATTTTAAAAGCTTTCATGAAGAACACAACAACAACAACAAAAATATTTTGGCCCCCTCCAACCCCAACCACGGCCTAAAAAAAGTGGGAATTAGAAGTGTAGTCCCTTTCAGAACGTAATAAGTTAAGTTCCCTTTAGAACTTAATATGTCTATTTCCCTTCAAATCGTAATGTGTTTAGTTCCCTTTAGAATTTAATCAGTTCAGTTCCGTTTAGAACTTAATATTTTTAGTTCCCTTTATAACTTAATATGTTTAGATCCACTTAGAAATTGATATGTTTAGTTCCCTTTAGAACTTAAAATGGTAAGTTCCACTTAGAAATTAATATGTTTAGTCCCACTTAGAACATATTATATTTAGTTCTCTTTAGAACTTAATATGTTTATTCCCCTTTAGAACATATTATATTTAGTTCTCTTTAGAACTTAATATGTTTAGTTCCCTTTAGAACTTATTAAATTTAGTCCCTTTTAGAACTTAATATGTTTAGTCCCTTTTAGAACTTTATAAGGACCACCTAATGTCGATGTACCCCATTTATTCGAGAGCCACCCATTTACCCAATAGCCACGGTTTAAACCCTTTTTATAAAACCCATGTTAAGAACATGGGTATTTTGGTCACCATATCCCTAAATAAGTGGGTTTAAACCCTTTTTATAAAAACCATGTTAAGAACATGAGTATTTTGGTCTCCATGTCCCTAAATAAGTGGGTTTAAACCCTTTTTATAAAACCCATGTTAAGAACATGAGTATTTTGGTCTCCATGTCCCTAAATAAGTGGGTTTAAACCCTTTTTATAAAACTCTTTATGTTCAGAACATGAGTATTTATGTCTCCATGTCCCTTAATAAGTGGGTTTTACACAAAAATGTTATGCCAACAACTCATATGGGAACGCACTCTACAACTACTTAAAGATTCCAAGAGATGGAATGAATACAATACTTATAGAGCTGACATGAGAATAATTACATTCAGGGCCCCCGGGTCATATGGGCACAAGACATTAACTTCAATAAACTTGTTTGATAATAATGTGGATCATAAGGTTTAAAATATTTGTTTTTCAAATCGTGCAAAATTTGAGTAAGGGGGGTGGGCAGAATTGAATATTTACGAAAAATCAAACTTTTAGGATTCAGGATACCTAGGAGTTTTTGCGCTCTATTATTAAAGTTAAGTTATTCCAAGCTTGGTCGAGATACGCCCATTTAAAGCACGGCAATAGTTTTACATTTATAGAGCTTATAAAGGGAAAAAACGACATCATTTTGAGGGCCCTTGGTCCCCAAAGAGTGGTCATTTTAAAATTATTATTTGTATTTTTTATGCAACAAATTGTCGTGAGAGTGTACTAAACAACATCCAAAAGATTCAGTCATGCTTGTACCTACACAGGAAGTTATAGAATTAGTTATGAGTCATTCATTCATGCTTGTGCCTACACAGGAAGTTATAGAATTAGTTATGAGTCATTCATTCATGCTTGTAAATACACAGGAAGTTATAGAATTAGTTATGAGTCATTCATTCATGCTTGTGCCTACACAGGAAGTTATAGAAGTAGTTATGAGTCATTCATTCATGCTTGTACCTACACAGGAAGTTATAGAATTAGTTATGAGTCATTCATTCATGTTTGTACCTACACAGGAAGTTATAGAATTAGTTATGAGTCATTCATTCATGCTTGTGCCTACACAGGAAGTTATAGAATTAGTTATGACTCATTCAGTCATGCTTGTGCCTACACAGGAAGTTATAGAATTAGTTATGAGTCATTCATTCATGCTTGTACTTACACAGGAAGTTGAAAAATTAGTTATGAGTCATTCATTCATGCTTGTGCCTACTCAGGAAGTTAAAGAATTAGTTGAGGGTCATTCATTCATGCTTGTGCCTACACAGGAAGTTGGGGAATTAGTTATGGGTCATTCATTCATGCTTGTACTTACACAGGAAGTTGAAGAATTAGTTATGAGTCATTCATTCATGCTTGTGCCTACTCAGGAAGTTAAAGAATTAGTTAAGGGTCATTCATTCATGCTTGTGCCTACACAGGAAGTTGGGGAATTAGTTATGCGTCATTCATTCATGCTTGTTCCTTGTTATAGAACTAGTTATGAGTCATTCAGTCCGGGCTTTGACTTTAATCTATTTGACAAAAGTCACCTGAAGTTGGGACAAGCACAAGACCGGAAGTTGGGACAAGCACAAGACCGGAAGTTGAGACAAGCAAAAGACCGGAAGTTGGGACAAGCACAAGACCGGAAGTTCGGAAAAGCACAAGACGAGAGCACATAAGCATGACGAACGACCCACAGTAGAATTGTGCTGGGTGGGGGAAGGTAACAACAACGTTAGTGCGAATGTCTGGATACCAACAATGCGTCGGTGCTCATCCCCCCCTGTTTCCTTATAATATAAAGACTTATGCATAGCCTGAGTTTAAAAAGATGCATCAATTTGGAAAAAAAAACAACAATTCTTATGATTTTTCATATTTCTTGTAGAAATATAAAAATTCGCGTGTATAATTTCTCCCTTATTTTTATAATAAAATGCATATCATGGCTTGAGATGTCAAAAATTGACGATTTAAAATATAGAAACCACAGCTGGTGTACAACACTTACTAAAACTGTATTCCTATAGTTTATGTTAGTTTAACGATCACCTCTGAACGTATCTAATTATTTTGTTAGTATTCTTTTATACTCTCGCACACGCAGGACCGCAAGCAACGAAATGAAATATTTTTCGTCATCCTATTAATTGCAGACCAAACTATGATTAATGTTAGAGGCGGGGGAGGCAAGGCAAAGTTCCCGAACTCTGTTATTTGTTGCGATTTCTATAAGGTCGTGTTGTTTCTTTTTTAAAAGAAAATACTTTAATTAATAAAAGTCTTTCTTATGTAGTAGTGTGCACACCTACAGAGTGTCGCACCATGTGCACCGCACACAGATGCACTAGGTATGATAGAATAAAGGAAGTGGAGAGTGAGTGTTGAGGGTTTGCCAAGGCGAGATTTAAAATCAACTGACTTAGTCCAACCTTTCTAAACCTGAGGTAAATGTAAGCCATCATACGGCTACACTTAGACACATGGCTATACTTAGACACACGGCTACACTTAGACACACGGCTACACTTAGACACACGGCTGCACTTAGACACACGGCTACACTTAGACACACGGCTCACTTAGACACACGGTTACACTTAGACACACGGCTACACTTAGACACATGGCTACACTTAGACACACGGCTAAACTTAGACACACGTACACTTAGACACACGGCTACACTTAGACACACGGCTCACTTAGACACACGGTTACACTTAGACACACGGCTACACTTAGACACATGGCTACACTTAGACACACGGCTAAACTTAGACACACGTACACTTAGACACGCGGCTCACTTAGACACACGGTTACACTTAGACACACAGCTACACTTAGACACACGGCTACACTTAGACACATGGCTACACTTAGATACGCGGCTCACTTAGACACACGGTTACATTTAGACACACAGCTGCACTTAGACACACGGCTACACTTAGACGCACGGCTACACTTAGACACACGGCTATACTTAGGCACACGGCTACACTTAGACACATGGCTACAATTAGACACACGGCTACACTTAGACACACGACTATACTTAGACACACGGCTACACTTAGACACACGGTTACACTTAGACACACGGCTGCACTTAGACACATGGCTACACTTAGACACACGGCTACACTTAGACACACGACTACACTTAGACACACGACTACACTTAGACACACGGCTACACTTAGACACACGACTATACTTAGACACACGACAATACTTAGAAACACGGCTACACTTAGACACACGACTATACTTAGACACACGGCTACACTTAGACACACGGCTACACTTAGACACACGGTTACACTTAGACACACGGCTGCACATAGACACACGGCTACACTTAGACACACGGCTACACTTAGACACACGACTACACTTAGACACAGGACTATACTTAGACACACGGCTACACTTAGACACACGGCTACACTTAGACACATGGCTACACTTAGACACATGGCTACAATTAGACACACGGCTACAATTAGACACACGGCTACACTTAGACACACGGCTACACTTAGACACATGGTTACACTTAGACACACGGCTACACTTAGACACACGACTACACTTAGACACACGGCTACAATTAGACACACGGCTACACTTAGACACACGGCTACACTTAGACACACGGCTACACTTTGACACACGTCTACACTTAGACACATGGCTACACTTAGACACACGGCTACACTTAGACACATGGCTACACTTAGACACATGGCCTCACTTAGACACATGGCTACACTTAGACACACGGCTACACTTAGACACATGGCTACACTTAGACACACGACTACACTTAGACACATGGCTACACTTAGACACATGGCCTCACTTAGACATATGGCTACACTTAGACACACGGCTACACTTAGATACACAGCTTTTTCAATAAATACAGACATATTTTACAAACATTTAAGATCACAAGCATATTGTAAGACATATTGTAAAAACATATAAAAGACAAACATATAGATGGGCATAAGAAGTCAAGCATATTGGAAGACATATTGTACAAACATATAGATGGAAAAATAATATAAGCATATTGGAAGACGTATTGTACAAACACATAGATGTACATAAGAAGGCCAGCATGTTGGAAGACATATTGTACAAACATATAGATGGACATAAGAAGAGAAGGCAAGCATGTTGGAAGACATATTGTACAAACATATAGATGGACATAAAAAAAGAAGGCAAGCATGTTGGAAGACATATTGTACAAACATATAGATGGACATAAAAAAAGAAGGCAAGCATGTTGGAAGACATTATGTACAAACATATAGATGGAAAAATAATACAAGCATATTGGAAGACATATTGTACAAACATATAGATGGACATAAGAAGGCAAGCATATTGGAAGACATATTGATGAATATAAGATTACAAACATATTGGAAGATGGGCATAGGAAGGGATAAATAAAGTCGTGCAAGACATATAAATTAGCTCCGTATTTTCCCTATAATTGGTAAAGTTGTTATGGGAAAAGGTAACGGAATATTGTGGGGAAATTAGGGCGGGTAGGGCGCTGCGTATGTTTGGCCTTTGAGGTGCCGCGGGCGAGTCCAGGTGGCCAGAGCCGCTAGTCCAGGACTACCGGGTGTGGCCGGAGGTGCAAACTGTGACGTTTAGTTGTTACCTCGCTTGAATTGGGAATCAAAGGACATAGGAAGGACGAACGGGGCTTTGTAGACAGGAGCCGACAAGGAAAAGGGGGGGGATTACTGACCATGACAGGATACACCCACCTACCCCCGTCTTACCTAAGGGGAGGTACAATTTGATTGACGGTTGACTTTCGGACAGCGAAGTCTGGGGGCGGAGCCGGGAATGGACTAAGGCTCGGACTGAGACGGACAGGGACACACAGATAGAGAGACACGCAAGGAGAGGCAAAGCATTATCAAGTAGGAGGCAGAGGTAGACAGACGCATGTGTTAGAGAGAGATGTACGAATAATGAATGTACAGAAGTTAAGTGATTAAAAGTAATGAAGTGTACATTCTGCCTTGGTGTTTAGTGTTTTAAGAATAATCAACAAAGTGTGTGAAGAGCAGAATAACAGTGACAGTAGATAAGGATAGATAAACATAGAACAACCATGGATCTTCACAA
>MUZC01001773.1:17037-27874 GCA_002072015.1 Radix auricularia | reverse complement strand
GTTACTCTTTCATTTGAATGCCAGCTACTCTAAAGTTACTCTTTCATTTGAATGCCAGCTACTCTAAAGTTACTGTTTAATTTGATGGCCAGCTACTCTGAAGTTACTCTTTCATTTGAATGCCAGCTACTCTAAAGTTACTCTTTCATTTGAATGCCAGCTACTCTAAAGTTACAGTTACATGAAAACCTTCTAACCATCTTTGCTTGGTTCGGCAGCCGGTATGACGAGTCCTTGACCTTCCCAGACCAGCAGAGCTACAATCCAGATAACGGCGGCTCTCATGATTACTGTGGAGGGATCAACTGGTGTTAAGGCAAACGGGGTGGGTGGGGATGCAGACGACTAGACTTTTGGCATTGCTCTGTACTTAACAAACGTAATTATATACAACATTTTACTGCCAAACTTTGTAGACGTAAGCAATTTCTTAAGAGTGGGAAACAATAATACAAAGGATAGAGAGAACTACTGTAATATTTTATAGAAGTCTTTAGATGTATATTATATTATTTTACTTAACTTAATTGCGCGCATATTTTAAAATTATTTAGATAATGTAATATGAGAAAAAAAGATTTATCTTGCGCATTATTTTTCTCCAAAAATAATATCACCAATGTTATAGAATGACATACAAAAAAGGTTAAGATATCATGTTTAATTATAAAATGTAAAAAACTCCGGTACCTGAAGATTAGTTGAAGATGTAAGTCGGTGCCACCACATGGCCGTTGAGACTTTTATAAGCGAGCCCAACTGGTTGGGGCAAGGGGAGAACGCCCCCTCCCCATGAGTGTGTACCAAGGTCTTGATTTAGCTCAGACCATATAGGATTATCAAGTGGGATTAGTACGCTCTAAGCTAAACAAATACCACGTGACTTTGTCCTTTATATGTTACATAGTACGGCCGGCTGCTGTTATACTCGTTGATGATCTTGTTAGTATAATATTGAATACCAAAAAAGGAACCAAAGGAAATGAGGTTAAATTAACCCTGCGTCAAGATAAGCGTAAGACGCAATGACCTTGTTAGTATAATATTGAATACCAGAAAATGAACCAAGGGGACATTAGGTTAAATTAACCGTGCGTGCAGAACTAAAACTAAGATAAGCGTAGGACGCAATAATCTTCGGTATAGAAGGAGCGCCTGTAACAGATAAGAAAAAAATTTCACTCATTTACGTTAAGCGTTACGTTCCAATACAAACTGCTGAGTTTTAAGGGCAAATAGATCTACATAATTTTAAAAAGTGTAAGTTTTTTTGTATTTGTTGTTGTTTTTAATTGTCAAGAGTTGCGTAGATGACAGAATAACTGTAGCTGTAAAGTCTAAGCAATGATCTTCTAAATGAGACGGAGCACTGTCCTCTTCAAGATTGTGTCGTAAAGTTTGCCTTGACGTTCCGTGTTTCTAAACTCTCCAACTATTTTGTTGACAGCGTCTACGTTGTGAGATGAACAAGTTGGCAATGGTTCACTACTGCGCTTTAATTAACACATTTTTAAAAAAAAATTAGTCAAACACTTAGACAATTTTGAAAGTATTTCACGAACTAACACTTAAAAAAAAAACATTTGTAATAAATTATTTTTTTCACAATAGACAAACTGATAAAAATACAGAGAAATACTTTTTTCGTAATAGTTTGTTGTTTTTTTTTTAAAAAATATTTTAAGTAGCTTCTGACATAAAAGTATACAAAATTTTCTAAAAGAATTAATTAATCAGGAATACTTTAAAGAATAAATTGCTAAACATTTTATCGTCGTGCCTGTTTGGTTGAGAATTTTTGTTCTTGAAAATGTAGCCAGACATTTCTGCCAAGTTTTCATTCCGCCATTCCGTTTTGAGGACGGTAAAAATTTGTTCTCGCGTTTAACGCATGTTCGACATAAAATTATGCCACACAACGTAATTCATGATGATCATCTAAACAATATAATATATTACAGACGTTCATAAAAATTAGAAGATTATTGCGTCCTACTCTTATCCGTGGTTTTGTATACTCTTGCATTTTGATTATAGTTTAAAATATTTAATATGCTTTAAAATCATATTATTGTTTATTTGTAGTTTGTCTCATTTGCACTATTTCCCCAGGATTGTTCCGCCAACGTAAAGTCAACATTTTAATGATACACACTAAAGAGGAAAACTAAACCTAAAAACCTTTGATATCTCCTGAGAGCTCTTCAGGCAGCCTTTCAAATGTTCTACCTTTTGCCCTGATATCACCTGTATTTCCCCTGATATCACATGTAGTTGGTCTAGTTTTCTTCTGAGGGAATATACCCCCCTCACCCCAACGACATTATTTAAACGTTGGACTCCATGAACTGCCACGTGACGTCACTAAATGTTGAGTGTCCTCGCTCTTGACTTATTTCTCTTTCTCAATCCCGACAGATGAGGTAAAGTTTAATTTCTCTGTAAGTTTGTTGAGTTCCAGCACTAATGTTTAGTTAAGTCTCCTTAAACTCTTACTGGTAAGCGGTGTTGATTTAAGAAAGTGGGAAGCTGAGAAAAACACTAAATTCGGATTGGAAGTCTTTGGTTAACATTATTCTGCGTTGATGACGCTGGAAGTCTTATAGTCAACACAGGGGCGTCGCTAGGGTTGGTGTCACCCGGGGCGGTAGCTCATGGTGTCACCCCTTCATAATTTAAGGGGGACGTCCATAAATGACGTCACGTGAGTTTACCCATTTTCACCCCCCCCCCTTTCACCCGCGTCATACTTTGTCACAAAAACGTAAACCCCAACCCCTTGTTCTGCTATGACGTCACAAAGCTGAGACACCCCTCTCCAAAGCCATAATTTTCTCAATAAAAATTAGCATGTTGCAAATAAGTATTTTGTAATTTAAATATGTATTTAGTGTGAGTATGCACTCTAGTATCGTAACACGCGGGGAGCTATTGAAAACGTCATTAAATAAATTGTAAACAATCAAATATTTAAGGGGACTTTTATTTAAAGTTGCGGGGTTGTTTTTTTTTTTATGTGACGTCACATTTTTAAACCCACCCGCCCCCTAGTCACACATCGTCACAGATGCGTGACCCCTCCCCCTATGGTTGATTAAATGGAGGGGGCTGAGCGGACTAAAGCCAGGGCCCCCAATAATTTAAATGTTATCATAATGTATAATAAAGATGGGCAAATGTTGTATGAATCCCTGAAAATGCCTTAGACAGTCATAAGTCAATGCTGCATTTATAAGTAGGAAGTATAACAGAGTCTGGGCTAATCTTTGTAAGAAGTGCAGTGCTGCTCATTATGTGCCGTGTACAGCTCATTCCCTTCACTTGGTTGGGAAACGTGGAGCTGTTGTCTTCTGGAAAATCTTTATACCTGGCTTGTTGCATCTACTCATCGTCGACAGATACTTCCAAAACACATAAAAGTGATACAAGTTAATAAGGCTTTGTTTGACACAAGATGGTCAATCCGACCGCAGGGCCGGCCTAAGGGAATTAGAGGCCCTAATCAAAGTGAATTTGGTGGCTTAAAAAGACCTTTCAAGTCAAGTCACACGGCTTCAACTCCTTGTAGTCTGGGTAGCAAGTATCTTTAATGAATCCTGAATCAACCTCTGTTACGTAGCGAACCTTACATTAATAGCCATGCATCCTCTCCCTTCCCGACCACACAATATTTTCCGTTCACAGCACAAACCACGTGTTTCATACTCAGTCAACTCGCATGCTCATACCATGTCAATACAACAACACAACATGACTCTCACAAATGCAGCACTGAAAGGATTAATAACAACGAAAATCAGCCCCGTGTCTGTTGACTTGAAGCAGAAAGATTTCGGAAGGAACTTAAACAAATTAAAGTCGCTATGTTACTTGAATTTTAGGGAAAACAATTTTAAGGAGATTTCAGAATACAAAATTATCCCTTCAAGAGCCGAGAATATCTTTGATTTCAGCAAAGTATTTGAAGTCTCTCATTGAGTTTGTTAAAAGAAAGCATTTTTAATTTGATTCATATGAAGACAAAGGAAAGGACAAAGTACGTGGGGGAAAAAAAAGACAACATCGATTAAGCGCATATATAGACATCCATTCTGAGCTCAAAAATGACGCCATTCGATGGGCAGCAGCCAAGTTAATGAAGAATATTAAAGTAATTTCGAAGACTGCTTACCTTCATAATTAGTCCAATTTTCAGAACTCTTAAAAAACTTATTGTCCAGCCCCAGGCTTAGGGTAAGGAAAAGGAAGTAGCACAATGCGAAACTCAAAACAAGTGCACAGAGCTAAAAATAAATTTTGCTGCTTTTGAATGAGCTAAATTTCAGTTATTTACAAATGTAGCATCGAAATTTGCATATATCTCTCAATGATGACTTCAAACTGCAGCAGAGAGCGATCTTTGCAAAGTTGAAAAAAATACAAAAATTAGTTAGAATTCGTATTGGACAACCAAGACTGAATATGTTCTCTCTCTAATGACTATTGAAAAGGAACTTGTAAGCTTATTTAGCTTGACTGACTTCATTGAAAACATCGCCATGAAAAAAATCGCAAACTTTAGTTGTAGGTTGAAATAATAATAGATATTTTTTTAATAACTTTTTGATTTCAAATAGAGAAAACAATTCGTTACTCCATGAAAAACAAACGTTAAAAAAAAAAAACATTAAAAAATACAGAATGACGCGTAATATTATTCTTTATATGGGCTCGTTTGTAACCACGAAACAGCGTAAGTTGGGATGGGACCGTCGTAACCGGGGGACTATTTATATACAAACATGCATATCCATGCTTGCACGTCTTTAATAAATATAACAAAATATTGACTCCAAGACATTGAATTCAAAATTCTCTTCTTAAAAAACAACAAAGAAAACTTGAAAAAAATTGTACTCCCCCCCCCCCAACCCCATTAAGGTGGAGGATATAGTGAGGTGGGATTCATTCATGCTGTTAGTGTGTCAAAACCTTAATGACTTTATGTCCAACCTTTTNCTTACTTTCTTTCTAGTTGAAAGAAATGTTTATTCTTTGTTTTTCTGACATAAAATCGAACAGTAAAATTTTAGGCTTTGGTGTCACCCCCCTGATGGTGTCATCCGGGGCGGCCCGCCCCCCCCCGCCCCCCCCTCACGACGCCACTGAGTCAACATGTTGATGACGCTAAATTTAAATTTAGATTTTCGGAGTCATCGTCTTACGGAGGAAAAGATTAGATTTAAAAAATCCGATTTTGATTTTTGACACAGAGATCCATTATGACGATGTTTGCTAACAATATCTCTCAAGTGGCGTAACAATAATAGGAATTAGTGATTCTCAAACTTTAGATGGGTCTCGTGTCCTTGGAGTACAATGGTCTACATAATTTTTAAAAAACGCTTTTCCTTCTGACAGTCGCTAAACTTTAAAATAAATGATAGGAAAGATGAAAGAAACTAAAAAAGTCATGGAAAATACAAAGAAAACTTCTATTTTCGAGAAACAAGGTTTTTGACGTGTTTCTAATTCTTACTTTGTTATATTTCCAAAATAATATTCGATGTACTTAGAACACTACTTTTAGTATAAGTTTTAAGTCTTACACTACATTTGGCATACTTCCAAAACTACATTTGGTATAATTCTAACACTATCATTAGCATATTTTGAAAAGAACCTTTAGTATTTCTCTGATAATAAATTTGATATTTTTCTCACTATAACTGGAGTATATTTATGATCTACCTCAAGTAAATTGGTGAACATTGAAGCTAAGATTTTAAATATTAAACATCGCATTCCCGTTACAGATCAGTTCATTGTTTTATGAAATGAAAAAGATTATCATCATTATCGTGCAAGGTGAAAAACTTGTTAACATCAAGTTGACTTTGAAAAGACAACAAATCGAGATGACAAATATCTCAATGGTGACGGGCATGTGTATAGAAAGAAATATTAAAACATTTTGACAGGCAGGTTAGTAAAATAATTCACAATTTTCAGCTTTTGACAAAAATGTACGTCGGTTATGGCCAACCTATGTCACGCGTACCATGTCACTGGGGTTGGTGTCATTCGGGGTAGTAGATCATGGTGTCACCCCATCATGTTTTAACCCATAGAACTCCTCAAAATTTTCCAGTGCCAAATAACGGAAATAATATCGAAATTTACGGTTTGGTGTCACCCCCCTGATGGTGTCAACCGGGGCGGCCCGTCCCCACAGCACCCCCTAGTGACGCCACTGCGTACCACAGACGGCACGCAGAGCCCCATCAGCCGACACGCAACTAAAACATTATTTCCTTAATCAAACCAATCTGTTGGTACTTAGTGTTGGTATTTTACTTTATATAAATAAATAGGTTTTAATCGAATTTTGGTAACATTCGTGTGTGTGCTTGTGATTGTATGTGTGTGTGTGTGTGCGTGCGCGCGCGCGTGTGTGTGTATGTGTGTGTGCGTGTGTGTATGTGCGTGTGTGTTTGTGTGTGTGTGTGGGTGGGTGGGTGTGTGTGTTTGTGTGTCTGTCTGTCTGTCTGTGAGAGAGACAGAGAGCACGATAGTTTTAGTACCATCTTAGTTAGGGTTGAAGAAATTTGCATTCAAAATTATTAGATCCTATACGTAGGTTTCTAATTTTAAACAAAAATTATTTTCCCCCATGAACCGGAATTTGCAGTTTCTCCACTTGAGTTGCCATGCCAACACTCACTGTTATACAAGAATACACGAGAAAGTTTAGGGGCGCTCACACCTGCTTTATTCATTGAATTTTATTTTTCAAATAAATTCTAGACATGCTTCAGTCGTAACGACATCTTTCTGGAACGATCCATTCCGAGCCGACTCGAGTGATAAAGCAGGGAAAGACGCACGCGACCCCGCACGCAGTCTGGCAGCACTTGTGCCTGTACGGACAGTCCAGGTCGTGGCGACAGTTGTCACTGCAGGAAGTGTTGAGTCTGGTGGCAGGTAGTGGGGGACAGCGGCCTTGATTCTTCGAAAGGGGATCTGGTGGGCAACACAAGGAGGTTTGAAAGTGTTAAGTGTTATCATAATGCTGACACAGGAAATGTTCTCTATAACTATTGTGGATGACAACAAACCGCGCTCAAGAAATCCAGATAGGTCGCGAGGCTTAAATTTTATAACTTCTCGCCCTCAAAAAATTATGACATGTAATTTTATGACAAAATTGTATGGCTTTTCTGTGTTTAAGAAGTCAGGAAATTAAAATTGAATTTTAAAACAATCGGGATTTGAATTCCTGACACAAAACCAAACGACACAGGAACAGAGCACTACACAGGAACAAAACACGACACAGGAACAAGACACGACCAAACGACACAGGAACAGAAAACTACACAGGAACAAAACACGACACAGGAACAAAACACAACCGACCGACAAAGGAACAAAACACAACCGAACGACACATGAACAAAACACGGCACGGGAACAAAACACGACACATGAACAAGACACGACCAAACGACACAGGAACAGAAAACTACACAGGAACAAAACACGACACAGGAAAAAACACGACACAGGAACAAAACACGACGCAGGAACAAAACACAACCGAACGACACAGGAACAAAACAAGACATAGGAACAAAACACAACCAAATAACACAACCAAATGACACAGGAACAAAACACGACCAAATGACACATGAACAAAACATGACACAGGAACAAAACACGACACAGGAACAAAACACGACGCAGGAACAAAACACAACACAGGAACAAAACACAACCAAACGACACAGGAACAAAACACGACCAAATGACACAGGAACAAAACACGACACAGGAACAAAACACAACCAAACGACACAGGAACAAAACACGACGCAGGAACAAAACACGACACAGGAACAAAACACGACGAAGGAACAAAACACAACCAAACGACACAGGAACAAAACAAGACATAGGAACAAAACACAACCAAATAACACAACCAAATGACACAGGAGCAAAACACGACCAAATGACACATGAACAAAACATGACACAGGAACAAAACACGACATAGGAAAAAAACACAACCAAATGACACAGGAACAAAACACGACATAGGAACAAAACACGACACAGGAACAAAACACAACCAAACGACACAGGAACAAAACACGACCAAATGACACAGGAACAAAACACGACACAGGAACAAAACACAACCAAACGACACAGGAACAAACACGACCAAATGACACAGGAACAAAACACGACCAAATGACACAGGAAGAAAACACGACCAAATACACAGGAACTCATACAACCTAGCAGCCTGTATATAACACAAATAGAAAAAATGTGTGGGTCACCTCTGCGGTCGCGATGGCAACTGTTTCCGCACGCCACCTTGCAGCACAACGTGCCACGTGAACAGGTTCGGTCATTTTGACACGGACGTCGGCAAGGGAGGGGACTGGTCAAGGGTGGGCAACCTGGTCTCGCCTCGATCACATTTTGTCGGATTCTGGTGTAGCCATCTACATTGTACCATTGTAAGTAGTCGTAGGCTGGGGGGAGGGGGAAATTGTAGATATAGAGTAACTTAAATAGTTTATATAAACTTTAATATTATTAGTACATTTAGAGTAACTTAAATAGTTTATATAAACTTTAATATTATTAGTAAATTTAGAGTAACTTAAATAGTTTATATAAACTTTAATATTATTAGTAAATTTAGAGTAAATAAAAAGTCTACATAAACTTTAATATGAAAGTAAATTTTCAGTAACTAAAATAGTTTATATAAACTTTAATAATGAAGTAAATTTAGAGTGACTAAAATAGTTTATATTAACTCTAATATTGAAGTAAATTTAGAGTGACTAAAATAGTTTATATTAACTCTAATATTGAAGTAAATTTAGAGTGACTAAAATAGTTTATATAAACTTAAATGTTATAGTAAATTTAGAGTGACTTAAATAGTTTATATAAACTTTAATAAGAGAGATTGAGTAACTGAAGCAGTAGAAATATAGCAGCTATCTTCATTATATCTCTGTGGGTAATTGTAGGCTGGTAGGGAAGTTGTAGAGTAACTTAAATAGTTTATATAAACTTAAATGTAGATGTTAGTAACTTATATGGTTTATGTAAAATTTAATGGATAAGAGTAACTTAAATTTAGATATAGATCTACCCCCACCAGTAATGTTATGCCAGTGGTGTCCAAACTTTATAAAAAGGGGGGGGGGGCAGATTTTGGCCAGATTTTTATGGGATAAAATTTATCATAAATTTGTGTGCCAGAATCAGGTAATAAATGAAAATAACTATGAATGAATACCATGCTATTTACATATATGATTATGATTTGTTGGTAATTGGTGAGAATATTTTGAGAGGAAAATGGACAATGCGATGATGGTTTTAAAGAATTTTTTTTAATATCATATTTCATTAATAGAAATTATTAAAATTGGATAATCAATATTTAATTCATAGAATAAGGATGTTTAATTTATTTGACGAACTTAAATTATATTATTAAAAATGATTTAATCAGGGCTGCGGGAACTAACGATTAATTAATCGGTTGATGGTTTTAAAAACGTTTAATCAATTAAAATTAATTTGATAAATTTAAATTCGATTACATTTTATGAAAATATTTCTTTTTTCTTTTTCAATTTATTAATAATATTTTTTTTCTTTACATACTTCTCCCCAGAATTATTATTATTTATTTGTTTAGACGTACATACGTCACCAAAAAGGTTTTTCTTCCTTAATTCTTGCATAGCAGAAAGAATTTGCTTTGTTACGTCACAAAATTTGGTGGCCATGGAATTACCGCGACTTAACCGATTTCTCAAAATAATGAATAGAAATTAAACGGATCTATACATGCGATATAAAAATATAATAAATCGATAAAAAAAAAAGATTAAACGATTAATTTTCCCCGATTAATCGAGTATAATTTTTTTTTATCAGTACCAGCACTAGTTTAAATATTACTATAATGGAAATTATTGCATAAAAAATTATGAAGTAAAAACTGTCTTAAAATGATACACCAACGTCTTATTCGTGTCCTTTTTCACGGTTTCAAAAGTTGACAACTTTACGTCTTCGATTTTGTCATTGGGTGTCATCAAATTTATTACAAGTAACACGTTACTTTAACGGCTTTTTAAAATGTATATCCCAGTTGAAAAACAAGTAAAACGTCATCGATTTTTGCCATCATTTGACGTCATCGTATTTTGTACTCTAAACATCTCATAATTTCAAGTTTTCTTTACAATATTCTGCTGTCACTTCACAAAAAAAATCTACGAGACACTTATTTAAGATGACACCGCAGGTCAGTTAAATTTAAACGCGGGCCGTATTTGGCACGTGGGCCAGACTTTGGACACCATTGCATTTAACCATTCTCCGAAAACTCAGCTCAACAAAACTTACTTAGGCATGTATACATGGCAGGACAGTTTCCAAAGTCACAGACAGGAATCACTTGTACACACCAGAAACCACTTTGACATGTGAAGCTCTTCAGGAGTAAAGTTTCAAATTGAGAATTGACATTACGTAACAAAAAAAAATGAAATTTGTAAACAAATTATGTCTAATCCCTTCCAAGAAAAATGAATGAATAATAATTGTTTGGACGCTTGTTAACGAGCTTATATGAGCCTAACTTTGACATTAACGAGCTTATATGAGCCTAACTTTGACATTAAGCAGCTTATATGAGCCTAACTTTGACATTAACGAACTTATATGAGCCTAACTTTGACATTGAGCTTATATGAGCCTAACTTTGACATTAACGAGCTTATATGAGCCTAACTTTGACATTAAC
>MUZC01001773.1:0-11993 GCA_002072015.1 Radix auricularia | reverse complement strand
CCTAACTTTGACATTAATGAACTTATATGAGCCTAACTTTGACATTAACAGGCTTATATGACCCTAACTTTGACATTAATGAACTTATATGAGCCTAACTTTGACATTAACAGGATTATATGAGCCTAACTTTGACATTAACAGGCTTATATGAGCCTAACTTTGACATTAACGAGCTTATATGACCCTAACTTTGACATTAATGAACTTATATGAGCCTAACTTTGACATTAACAGGCTTATATGAGCCTAACTTTGACATTAATGAACTTATATGAGCCTAACTTTGACATTAACAGGATTATATGAGCCTAACTTTGACATTAACAGGCTTATATGAGCCTAACTTTGACATTAACAGGCTTATATGAGACTAAATTTGACATCAACAGGCTTATATGAGCCTATATTGGACATTTGTATTGGCTCTTACATTTTTCAGAAATATTTTTACAACTTTCATGATTACTTACACCCTTATCAGAAATAATTAGTATTTGTTAGAAAATTTACACTATTGTCATAAATACTCGCACATTCGCCATTAAAACTTACACAATTTTGAGATAAACGCATGACTTGGACTCTGTTGGGAAACGTTTGCTGAAAGACTAAAAGATGAGGTAGACACAACTGAAAATAGAAATACAAAGATGTTACGCGTGTATAGATGCTATACACTAACATTGAACATGTAGCAAAAGTAACTTTCAAAATTAACTAATTAAACAAATCAAACTCTTTTTTTTTCATTAACACATTTCAAGAACACTGTAACACATTTTTTAGTATTATTATACATAATGTATGATTAATTTTTTTAATCTTTTATTATTGAAAGTTCCCAGTCCCTGGCACTTTTCTTGAGCTTAAATACCTTCATAAAAATATTTGTTTCCAACTGTCCAACACCCCCCCCCCTATTTACCCTCTCACTGAAGTAGTTACAGTGACAAAACGTCTAAGTAAATTAACTCTGTCTCAACAATAACACTGTTTGGAAAAGGAAGAAAGAAATATTTTTAACAAAAAAATAAACCATTGCCTTTATTTTGATTTATTCTATCTGAAATTGATTTTACATTGCTAATATTATCTCTATTATAACTCTTACAAACAATATCCAATCGATATCCGGACGATGTGTTTAACGCTTGTCGTGATGTGTGTTTTTAAAAGCATTACGTCAACAGTTAGACGTGTAATCATACAGAGGGAGTTATCCGTGCAACAAACTATTGATCAAATAATCCCTAACTAGTGAAACAGGGCAGATAGAGATTGACTGAAACACATTATGACTCTAACATAATGGGCTTTTCTGAAAAGACATTATTAGCTCTACAGAATATCATGCTTCTTAAATAATGGGGTATGTTTCAGTTAGGAAATATCATGATAAGCTCATCATAATATAATGATTCTCAAACATTCTTGTCCGCTTGAAGTTAGTGCGGGGCATTTAAAAATGGTTTTGTTTCTGTTTTTATTTATCAGGGTAGGGGGCCCTAATATCCAAACAGGTGTGTGTATTGGAATGGATGCCCTGTTCTAAAACAGATGTGTTTTATTGGGACGGTGGGCCAGTTCTAAAACAGATGTGCATATCAGGAGCAAGTCGCCTCCCCTCCACAGGCTTAAGATAAGAGTTGTTTTCCTTGTTTTTTATTTTAGGCGTTGAACATTTTTGATCAATAAAACTGGCTCGCAGCTGACTATTTAATTTGTGAGGGGTACAACAATTGGTCACAAATTGTGCAAAGCGTACAAACACCTTTAAGTTTAGCCCAGCTCCTGATTAAATACTTCACAAAACTACAAGTCTCACTGCACCGTGCAACATTCTTTTTGAATGGGTTTTCGTGGACGCATTATTGAATGGTTATTGGCAGCCATGTTTGTTGACAGACAGAGTCGCAAAATGGCAAACAACGTTTGATGACTAACTTAGGTTGCGTGTAATTCTACGACTAAGTTTTTGGCAAAGTCAAGATGTCTGGTGATGCTGATGGGAATTCTTCCAACAAGTTGCCTTCACTAACTTCTAAATACACTCAGGTGAGATAGTCCCTTAAAATGTCGTATTTATTTCAAAACTATAGTCAGTGACTCTAGAGACTATGGTGCTTAGAAAAGAGGAGGAGAAACTGCGTACCGCGGGCCACATGAGGCCCGCTTCGGGTTTATGTGCAGCTGGTGGTAGCCTGAAGAAAATGTGAACATTTCAGTAAATCTTTGTTGAGGTCAAGGCTGTTGTGTTTTGTGTATGGCTTTTTGATGGTTCAGGACAACAAAACACTTATTCTGGAAGCTTGAGATTACTCTCTTATTGGCTAACAACTGGCAGCATGCTCCATCTGCTTTGATCAGTGCCACACATTGTCTAAACGTAGGAGTCACTCGGCGCCCTAAACTACCCGCATATGTCTAGCTATCAGCGACTACATTATTCGGCTTTTACCATTATACGTTAGACCATAACTCGCATTGAATTAGAAAACGCCATGTTGAGCCCTTGCCATCACAAATATATACAGAATGAGCGTCTGTAACAGATAAGATAAGCAGATAAGATATACACAGCTTTTTTCGTCCCACGAAATCAATTTGAATTTTTATTTTCCTTCTCACGGTGTACTAGATTTTTAAGT
This sequence comes from Radix auricularia, assembly GCA_002072015.1. Taxonomy (NCBI): domain Eukaryota; kingdom Metazoa; phylum Mollusca; class Gastropoda; family Lymnaeidae; genus Radix; species Radix auricularia. Next base: position 9,342 of record MUZC01001773.1, on the reverse strand, counting down.
TTAGCTGACATACATAAAATAAACACACACAAATCTAATGTAATAAGTCTAAAGTAATGTTAAAAAAAGACACCCAGCGTTTTGAGGAACATAGAAAACAGCGAAGTGTAAATGTTGTCTTGGAGAATCTTTTCACACCGTATGAGAACATCATTTTCTCAGTCTTACGGGTTTATCAATTTAAAAGGAAAAATCGCTCCCTCTCTCTCACTCCCATGGCATTCCCAATAACATCGCTCCCTCTCTCACTCCCACGACCTTCCCAATAACATTGCTCCCTCTCTCACTCCCACGACATTCCCAATAACATTGCTCCCTCTCCCACTCCCTCGACCTTCCAAATAAAATCGTTAATAATGGATACTCTGTGAGCCATAAATTTTATAATTTTGTATAACAATTTTATAATTATATAGTGTAGTGGGTCACAGTGGTCCAGCGGTAGCGCCCTCGGCTGACGGGTTCGAGTATCGGTGCTGGCAATGTCCCCTAGTTCACCCAGCCTTGGAGTGGTACCTAACATCTGTTGAAGAAAGTAAAGGTGGCTAGGCATTGTGGCCCGTGTGTGCCGTGGCTAGGAAATGTGCGCCTCGTGTGCCGTGGCTAGGCAATGTGCGCCTCGTGTGCAGTGGCTAAAAAACCCGTGAACATTTCTTACTTGCCCCCATAGCGCACCCACATAAAAACAGTAACAAACATATGACAATGCATTCAATGTAAAACATGCATATACTAACTGCAACATATAATGACACTATGGTGCACATAATCTACGTTTATCGTACTTTTACAACGATATTTTATTGAAACTTTTTGTAAACCTCTACATTAACACTGTAATACGGATACGCGCTCTAAACATTTGAAACTTCTTAGAGGTGAAGGCGTAGTAGTAACATTGTTTTTCACATTCCGCTATTCAAGGGATGATTCGTTCCCTTTCTTCCCCACCAGTTCATCCGCCCACGAAAACTTGTCGACGATGAGCCGCCCTTGACCCTGAGGATCGAACATGGCAGACGACATTTCAACATCGTCCTGAAGATCTCCGACAACGAGCACGGAGACCGTATCAGCATGCGCCACCTGGCGGAGATGATCACCTGTGAGACGGGGATACGCCCCCGAGACCAGCAGTACTACTTCAAGAACCTCACCTGGAGTAACCCGGACATGGGGGCCTGGTCCCCGGCCCTCAGAGACATGGGCTTAAAGAACGGAGATAAGTAAGTACTGCGACAGGGTTATGTACATAATTTACAAGGAGATAAGTAATTACACCGACAGCGTTATGTACATAATTTACAAGGAGATAAGTAATTACACCGACAGGTTTATGTACATAATTTACAAGGAGATAAGTAATTACACCGACAGGGTTATGTACATAATTTACAAGGAGATAAGTAAGTACTCCGACAGTGTTATGTACATAATTTACAAAAAGATATTAAGTACTCCGACAGGGCTATGTACATAATTTACAAAAAGATATTAAGTACTCCGACAGGGCTATGTACATATTTTACAAAAAGATATTAAGTACTCCGACAGGGCTATGTACATAATTTACAAGCTAACATCCCATAAACTAAATGTCATATTACAAGTATGTAGTAAAAGTTTTAAAAAGCATTATATTCTAGTCTAAAAGGAATTTGCTATCACATGTCATACATTCTGTCACATGTCATACCTACTATCACATGTCATACCTACTATCACATGTCATACCTGCTATCACATGTAATACCTGCTATCACATGTCATACCTACTATCACATGTCATACCTACTTTCACATGTCATACCTACTATCACATGTCATACCTGCTATCAGATGTATTACCAAACGTGAGATGTCCGTTCAATTAATTCTGTCAATTTAGTTCAAAACAAGCACGATATTTCAGTTGCAACCGCGAACGATATTTCAGATGAAACTGCGAACGATATTTCAGTTGAATCTGAGAGCGGTATTTCAGTTGAAAATGATAACTATATTTCAGTCTGGATAAGACATAAAATTTCATCTCAAACCCAATGTAACATTTCAACTTAGACTAAATTTTAAAGCTGGTGAGGTAACGTGTAAAATTTGCTATAAAATATGACATAATTTGTGCATGCCATAGAAAGTCCAATATTGATATTTAGGATCTGATAAAATCGTTAAGATTTAACTTTTTCTTCACCTGTTAGGTCTCCTGTTGATTCCAAAAAATGAAGCCTTTTTAAGACTGGCGATGAATCTGTGTGTTCAGTCTTCATCTGTGCCTATGATAACATCTTTTTTTTCTTCCTGTTCCCCTACAGAATCCAACTGGTAACATTCCACCGACCCTACCCTGACTGGGATGAGATCAACACTTTGGAATCACTGGAGAAAGAAGTCAATAAAACTGTCTCCAACCTAAGGAGCTTGTTTTACAATCTTCAAGGGGTCAGTGCTTTTTAGAGTTAGGGCGTCAACAACACTATCGCTGTCACTCAACTCATGAGGTTGCCCACTAACGTCTTTATAATGTATTTTCAAAAAAAAAAAAAAGTAATTATAAATAATCTTTGGAGATTGTTTTAAAAAAGTGGTGGGCAACAATAATTTTATAATTTTGTATTTGCGAGCTTCAATGATCAAGACTTGTGTCTCTGACATTTGATGATACCCATGTATCTTATCTTGTAGACAGTCAATGATACCCACGTATCTTATCTTGTAGACAGACAATGATACCCACATATCTTATCTTGTAGACAGCCAATGATACCCACATATCTTATCTTGTAGACAGCCAATGATACCCACATATCTTATCTTGTAGACAGACAATGATACCCACATATCTTATCTTGTAGACAGACAATGATACCCACGTATCTTATCTTGTAGACAGTCAATGATACCCACGTATCTTATCTTGTAGACAGCCAATGATACCCACGTATCTTATCTTGTAGACGGCCAATGATACTCATGTATCTTATCTTGTAGACAATCAATGATACCCACGTATCTTATCTTGTAGACGGCCAATGATACCCATGTATCTTATCTTGTAGACAATCAATGATACCCACATATCTTATCTTGTAGACAGCCAATGATACCCACATATCTTATCTTGTAGACAGCCAATGATACCCATGTATCTTATCTTGTAGACAGCCAATGATACCCACGTATCTTATCTTGAAGGCAGCCAATGATACCCACGTATCTTATCTTGTACACAGTCAATGACATCCATCCACTTATCTTATTCTCTAGAGCTAGACCAGTGATGGCCAAACTATGCCAGGCGTGCCACAGACGGCACGCAGAGCCTTATCAGCCGACACACAACTTAAATATTAATTCCTTAATCAAACCAATGTGCTGGCACTTTGTGTTTGAACTTCGTGTTGGCACTTTATATATATATATATGTATAGGCTAAGACTGTGAACTGAGTGCCTTCGTTTTCCTCTCCGCTTCGTGATGGTCTCTTTTGTCTCCATTTCGACGATCGGCAAGAAAATGGAAGAGAAACGAATGTGTTACATTTTTGTAACGTCACTGGCGACCATTTTTCTCTGTTTGGTTCAACTAGGTGGAACAATAATGGAGGCTTTGCAATTGCTCTTACTGTTTTGGATCAAAATGAAACGTCGAACCCCAAAAAGTTACTGGACACACATAATTTTTTTACGAAGAAGTAATTTTGGAGAATATCATCATCTTCTGGATGAAGTTTTAAGAGATGAAGAAAAATGTGTTTCCTATATTCGGATGTACAAACTTACCATCAGTTTCAATTTCTTTGCCAATTTCTTCCCATTGTTTAGCAATAAAAACTCTGTTCGAATAGTTATCATCAGTTTTGTCGTACAGTGCTTGCCGTTTTTGCACTGCGGCGATTAGAGCTTCGTTGATGGACATTTTTTTGCGGCTGGTCTAATCACTTGCTGAGAGTAAATTGGGAGAAATTTTAGTTGCGAGTTAAAACGTTCGGTTTCGATTCAGCAAATGGGAGCGGCAAAAAAGGAGAGGAACGCGAGAGGGGTGCACTCCGATTGTCTAGATTGAAATATGAGACTCTTCCGGTGATTCGGCAAATGAGAGCAAAGGTCAAGCTGGGACCATCACGAAGCGGAGAGGAAAACGAATGCACTCAGTTCACAGCCTAAGGCGCATTTCCGTCCGTCAGTGTGAAGTCCCTATGTCCCGCAACTCTGGATTACTTTTTTAAAATTGAAAATATAGACTTAAAATCATATTGATTTTGTTTTTGAGATTAACAGAGCGTGTGGTTTTGCGCGCCGTAAAAAAAAAATTAAGTGGCGTCATGAAGCTTTTATTATATTAATTTATTTGATGTTACTTTTTGTGTTGATTATAATCCGAGTGTGTGAATAGGCATGTGTGCGAGTGTGTTCATGTGTGTGTGTGTATGTGCGTCTGTGTGTGCGTGTGACTGTGTGATTGTATTAGTTGGGAAATAACGATTTATTTCATAGATTGCTAAAAGTGAAATTAAATATTGAAAAGACGTTATCATGTAATGGTTTATGTATAGTTAAAATTATGCACTGGAATATGAAAAATTCCGTTAAATTTATGAACAAAAGTTTCTGCCGATGCGATCTTCGTGGGTGCTTGAGTAAAAGATAACGGGAAGTCATTGATTGTGACTTAAAAAACTGTTAATGAGAAGATCAATTTCCAATGATTTTTTCAGAGATTGTTTTACTTTATGTTTGATTTTAGAAGAAATGAGCCCTTGCGCATGAGTTGGATGATTACTCGCATGAATTGCCACAATGGAAAATAAACAGTGAAAAGAACTTATAGTAGCTATTGAAATTGCATTATTTATAATTATAATATGTAATTGGGTAAGATTGAGGCTAATTGGCGCATATTTACTTTTAAAGAAAATGGAACCTTTCTAAAATTTTAAATTGTATTTAACAATAATAAAATCACACGAAGATGGGTCGAACTAATTTCTCTTAGTCACTGTTAAATAACTATAGAAATAAATGTGAAGAAATTATTTAATTGCAGACGAAATATCAATTTTACATTTTAATAAAAGCTTTTATACATCTACGTATATAATCGGATGGAGGCAAATTTTATACGGGCTTATAACAAGTCAAAATTACAGAAAATGAAATTTCTTAATAGAAAAATTAACACGGAACCGCTTTTGAAGCATTCAACGAGTGATTTATCATACAAACAATTGCAGATATTTGTTAGGATGAAGATGTATTTCTCTTAGGTGCTCACTTAATACAAATAAGTGTTTTGGATCGATTTCATCATAAACTGACATTAAGGAAATTCGTATTGAAAGTAAACGCTCAGGGATTTTAAATAATAAAATGGTACGTGTAAAATCATTTATACACTGTTGTAATAGTGGGGTTAATAAATAGCGGAATTGTAATTTTTATAAAGAGGTCAACTTTGTGAACTATTTGAAGGGTGCTTTTCATTTCTTGGGTCATGAGTTTATAATATCACCGAGCCCTGAGTGGCACTATTTCTTAGCCACTGATAATATCCCTTTTGCACAGATTAAGAAAACCAGCAGTGTAAAATTTTAAGCCCAAACCTTGCGATTCAACGTGTGTTTTTTAAAACAAATAGACAATATTAAAAAAATATCCCCAACCCTACACATCCCAATCACATAAGTATTAAACAGCTCTAGAAAAATAAATCTAATTTGTCCTAAATAAAGGTAATGCATAAACTGTAAAGGAATGGATGTTGTGGATTAATTGGTAGATGAATGAAAAAGTTTACGTAAAAAAAAGACTTATTGCTAGAATAATGCAATATTATGGTACGTGCTATGGTAAAAACTGTAGAGTTGTATATTGGTGCAAGTTTGAGTGTGTGTGTGTGTGAGGGGGGGAGGGGCTATGTGCGTATGTGTGTGTGATTTGGTTATTTCTATGTCTGCTAATGTTGCGCCTCTAACATGACAACCAGTATTTTAAAAAGTATATATACAAACAAAAATAATAATAAATTTCTACGGTGTAGATAGAAAGGGGTCGAAACGTCCGGGGTCGAAACGCCCTAAGGTCGAAAAGTCCCTTGGTGGAACTGTCCGGGATCGAATCGCCCCGGGGTCGAATCGACCGGGGTCGAACCTTCCGTGGTCGAACCGACCGGAGTCGAAACGACCTGGGGACAAAACGCCCTGTGGTCGAACTGCCAGGGTCGAACCGTCCGGGGTCGAATCGTCCGGTGTCGAAGTGTCCAACCACCAAATAGAAAATACTTTTTGCACAACTAAAGTAAACCAGCAGGGTACATTTTCAGCTCAAACCTTGCGATTTAAGGTGTTACTTTAAAACAAATAAACTCATACATACCTTAATCTAGCATCAATATTCACATAATTAATATCTGGCCCATACAAAAATCCTATTAATTTGACCAAGGCAATGCTTAGCCTAGAAATGGAAATAATGTTTTAGAGAGCTTTTCCCATGAAAAAAGTAATCTTAAAACATGTATTTTACTTTAAGACTTAACGAATGATGAAACATTCATTTTGAAAAATTGGGTACATTTCTTGAACAATGCGTTTGCATGACATACGCTTTGGGTAAAAACTGTTCTTTAAGGTGTAAATATATAAAGTGTAAAGAAATATCGCGGGCATTACGACTTATAAATAGGATCTAGCATAAAAAAGTGCGAGTTATGTCGAAAAAAAACACACTGACAACAACTCATTTTGTGCCAAGCTGTTTTGAATTTATTTGATGAATAATATACAACGGGAATAAAGATTGATTTAAAGTGAAGTGTTACTATTACAAAAAATGTGTGGGAATATATAATCATTGACATAACATTTATAAGGAGATCAATTTCTCACTATTTTCTTAAAAAGCAGCATTGTTCTTATGTTTTTATTCACGTTAAAGGAACATGTGCCTTGATAACAAATAAACCATATTTTCCTCTCTCCCCAAGCCACAATATTTACAAATATTATCTGGCTAAAAATTGCCTAATCGTCTTGAACTAATTTCATGCTTAGACTATAAATGAAATGTGTGTTTTCTAAGAACCCAAGGAATCATGTGGAAAGATATATATTGTTTTCATGTTTTGATTCACGTGAAAAGAAATTTAGCCTTGCCCGTTAGATTTTTTAAAACTGTTAACGACATTTGTTATTCTGGTAGAGTATATAGCATGCGTTATTAAAGGGGTTCGAGCATGGTGAAAGAAAGCCATCAATCGATCTGAATGGAAGGTTAATATATCATACAGAATAGGACTGCATAAAGCTTTTTTATTAAAAAAAAAAAAAACAAATTACACAGACTATTTGTGTAAGGAAACAATAAATTAAAGCTTTATTATCAACTAATACAAATAATGGTAGACGTTTCGGCTCATGCCTTCATCAGTACAAAAACAATTACATGTACCTACATATATATTAAAATTAAAACATATTAAAGTCTATGTTATAAAATGAAAAGAAATGAAAGACAAAAATAAACACGGACATAGAATATAAAAAAAGGAGGAAGTTGAAGTTTCTAAAGTAACAGTGAAAACCACAACGGGAAAACGATTTTGCAGTCAGGTAAAATTGTGGATTTGGTTAATTCCATATGGAGCCAACGTACCAAATCGTTTTATGAGTCTATTTTCCATGTGGACTCTATCATGGGTATTGGTTGCATATAGAATACCAGTAACTACAATATCCAAAATGCCATCGTGGTCAACACTGTTAAAATGTTTAGACACAGGACACTGAGCCTGTTTATTTATATTGTACAGGTGTTCTCTAAACCGATCTCCAAGACGACGACCTGTCTCACCCACATACATTTTATGACATCTCTTGCAAATAATTGCATAAATCACGTTGCGACTGGTGCAAGTGAATCCATCTTTTATTAAGAATTATTCAAGAGGGAAAGCAATTTTGTTAATTTCAACCACATATGGACAAGTATTGCAACGGTTACGGTTGCAACCTTTTGTTCCAATATGTGCTTTCATTGTGGGAAGGTGACTTCTTACAAGTATGTCTCTGAGGCTTTTATCTCTCCGAAAAGCAAAAAAGAGGAGGTTTTTTGAAGACCTGCTGAGTTAGAGGGTCAGCCATAAGGATTGGTCGGTTTTTGAGAATCACCTGGCGGGCCTTAAAATTATGGGGATGGAAAGTTAAAACAAATTTGCATCTATCACATTTATTGTGAACAGATGATGTAAATGTGTCCTGTCTGGTCATGCCTTTAATTCTATTGACAGCTGATGTTAAGAGTGTTTCCGGGTATGACCTCCTTCTAAAAAAGTCCAGCATCTCATCACTTCTTTCCAAGAAGTCTGCCTCATCACTGCAGAGTCTTTTAAGTCTTAATAGTTGTGAAAATGGGATAGAGTTCCTACAAGATTGAGGATGGGACGATGTATATAGAAGGAAACTATGGCTGTCTGTAGGCTTGTAAAAGATGGATGTTGATATTTTGTTTTCTTTTAATTTTATTTGTATGTCCAAAAAGTTAACAGTACTCCTATGAATAGTTGATGTGAATTTTATTGAAGGATGGAAGCCACCAATGAAGTCAATAAAATTTTGCAATTGCTGCATGTCCATTTTGGTTATTCCAATGCAATTGTCGATGTATCTCTTGTAGTACTCTGGACAAATACCTTTGTAATTTTTATTCCATAGGTGTTCCAAATGGCCCATAAATATGCATGCATAACTTGGTCCCATTTTTGTTCCCATGGCAACTCCACTAATTTGATCGAAAAACTGTCCAGCTCGGTCAATCGTAGTATGACACTTGCTGAGAACTTAAGATTTGCCTTCTTATATAAAAAAAAAGGAAATTGCAGAGAGGCCATCAGCATGTGGAATTGACGTGTACAATGAAGAAACGTCCATTGTAAATAGGAGGTGATCTTCATCCGGTAAAACCAAGGAATCCAGTGATTTTAGCATATGGCTAGTGTCCTTAATATATGATGGTAAATTTTCAACTATCGGTTGGAAAACAGAATCCAAAAAATCAGAAATTAATTCAGTAGGACAAGAGCAGGCGGAGACAATGGGTCTTCCTGGGTTTCCAGGCTTATGTATTTTTGGTAACAAGTATAAGCATGGCTTACCTAGATCACTATCATAAATGCGTAAATTTTTTGCAGAGGATGGTAATTGGCCACAATCTATAAGTTCTTCAATAGTCTCCTTAACAATTTCATTATTGGAAATTATGGGATCGTTTATCCTCGGCTTGTAAAAAGTTGTATCGCTTATTTGTTTGGAAGCCTCTTCAATGTACAGTCTCTTATCCCACACCA
>MUZC01001772.1:0-18034 GCA_002072015.1 Radix auricularia | reverse complement strand
TATATATATATATATATATATATAGATATAGATATAGATATATATCTATACTAATAAAAGGGAAAGCCCTCACTGACTGACTGACTGACTGACTGACTGATTCATCTCTAATTCTCCAACTTCCCGTGTAGGTAGAATCATGAAACTTTGGAAAGTTGTTGGGTACACTCTGAATACGAAAATTGGCGAAAAAGAATTTTGAAAATCTCACTCATGTGGGGCCGGGGGCCCAAAAACTTTTTTTGCCTACATCACTGATTCTCCAACTTCCCGTATAGGTAGAAGCATGAAACTTTAAGAAGTTGCTTGAGACTCTCTTACGACAAAAAATGGCGAAAAAGAATTTTGAAATTCACACTCATGGGGGCCGGGGCCCCAAAACTGTTTTTCTCCTTATATAAGCTAAATGCTAATTGAAAATCAATAATTCATCTATTTCCCGTGTAGATAGAAGCATGAAACTTAAGAAATATTTTGAGTACATGTTTCCGACGATAATTGGCAAAAGAGAATATTAGCAGGTGAAATAATATTTAAAATATCCCTTGTTGGGCGCTGTGGGCCAAAATATAATTTTTTTATGCCCTCACTCACTTATAACTAATACTTCATCTTCCCGCTGCAAAGCGCGGGCAAATTGCTAGTATATATATATATATATTTAACATGGAATTGAAATAATATTTCGTTCTATCGTGTAAGTGGATGGTGGAATAAATACAATTATATTATTGGTTACACCAATATAATTCAATTCATCTGCCTGATTGTTATTTAATATATTTTATAACATAGGACTGAAATGATAATTCATTACCATCTTGTAAGTGGAGGGAAGAATAAATACATTATCGTTATCGGACGCACCGATATGATTTGATCCATCCACCTTATGGTTTGCGTGTTATCACATTTAGTTATGAAAGGAGAAATACAATGTCGCACGCGGCAGCGCATTGCGTAACGGGGTCTCTACAATGTCTCTACAATTTATATATGACATTGCACGAAGATTGATATTTAAATACCGGCGTGAAATATGATTACAAATACGAGGGAATTAAGTTAGAGTTCCAACTTACATAGATTCTGGCTAACGGGTAATTGTGCCGGCTCTCTCACGTCAAGGATGTCTATATATTCAGTTCAATGGATTGATCACTCATTCGATAAATCTCTCTGTGATCTCTTGAGCGGAAAATAAAGAGTCTTGCCGGTGTACCAACATTTATACTGATTTTCTAGCCTCACTTTCGGGCAACCTTTACCGGTCATGTAGTTCGCTGCATATTTAATAATTGACCTTTGATCAGTCAAGTGTTTCGTCAGTAACTCCCCTTTTGTTTTTTTGTCATTTTCGTGCAAATCATATTGGGCTCATACATTTCACCACAGTGGATAGATTTACATAGCTCGGTAGCATCACAGACATGCAGGGAGGGATAGACGCTGATGTTAGTGTGAGAATTGGCAAAGCAAGAACAGCCTTTTAACAGCTAAAAAAAGTTTGGCGCTGCAACAACTTGACACTCCAGACCAAGGTCAGGATATTCAACACCAAAGTAAAGCCTGTCCTGCTATTTGGAGCTGAAACATGGCGGATTACAGCAGCCGTTGCGAAAAAGCTTCAAGCATTTACAAACACATGTCTCAGAACAATTCTCCGAATCCGCTGGCTTAATTTCATCATCAACGAAGACCTCTGGCAACAAACACAACAAGAGCCAGTGGAATAACTAATACGTCAGCGCAGGTGTAGATTGATTGGCCACACCCTCAGAAAGCCTACATCCAGCATTGTGAGATAAGCCCTCAAATCGAACCCCCAGGGCAAGAGAAAAAGAGGTCGACCGAAAATGACATGGAGAAGGGAACTGGAGACAGACTCTAAAAAGAGTGGGCACAGCTGGGGACAGCTAGGGAGATTGGCATAGGACCCGGATGCCTGGAGAGTCTTTGTTCGTGGCCTATGCCCCAGATGGGACGACAGGCAATGATGATGATGATGAATAACCACAGTACTTTTAAGGGCATTAACTTCAACCAAAACACATCCTAAAAATCATAGTAACCTATATATAATTATAAACCACCACAACACTAAGTACACAGATTCAGTACCTGACTACACCTCTATCTTAAGTACAATAAAAAAATTACACTAAAACAATGGAAACATAAAATATGTAGAAATAAGCAAGAACACACATTTTTGTCTTGCTTCTCTCCGGCAACATAGAGCTTAACCCAGGCCCAATTCCATCTATATGCCAAGTTTGTAGAAAAACATGCACAAGTAAACAAGGAGCAATTCAGTGTGACACCTGCAATGAATGGTACCACACAGTTTGCCTGCATGCTAATTCAGCAAAGTACATATCAATGGCCCTTATATATAAATATACATCTTGGCACTGCACACATTGTTGATTTCCCCAAATAAATTCATACCAGTTTAATTATAGGGACATAATCACCACAAACTTTTATAGTGTTTTGGCTAATTCTAATATAAAAAAAACCTTAGATAAAATCAGACCTGCAACACAAACCCATGAAAATAAATCTAATAATACTGACAATCAAAACACTCTTAAAACTCTAATAATTAATTTCCAAAGCATAAAAAATCAAATTCCAGATTTAGAACTTCTTATAAAAACAGAAGAACAAGACATAATTGTTGATTCTGAAACTTGGTTGAACTCCAACATGTATATCACTCTGAAATTTTTAGCAGCAATTATAATATATTTAGAAAAGATAGAACAGACAACCATGGTGGCGTCCTATTTGCAATAAAATCAATTCTCATAGCCGTAGAAAGTAGCACACAACCAAACTCTAATATAGAATCTGTTGTTGTTTTTTTTTTTTTGCAAAATAGTTACACCAAACTCATCACCTTTTATTGTAGGCAGTATATAGAGGCCACCAAATACAAACATAGAATACATGAGAAATCTCTGCAAACAACTAATTTCTATTAAAGAAAATAATAAACAATGCTGTAATTTGGACTATGTGGGGCTTAAATCTTCCAGATATAAATTGGAAAAACTATACAATTGATAGCCACCAAAATAATAAAGAAATTCATAAACATTTCTTAGTCACTTTAATCAACATGAACCTAGAATTGATAGTAAAAAAAGCAACCTGAAAAAAAAAAACTTGATTTAGTTCAGATTTGAATTAAAAACGATGTAATTTTTAAATTTTTTTTTTATATATATACTTTTTCAAGCTTCAAATATTCAGATTCATGTAGGTAATTTCTTTAATTGTATTTCCTTGTTCCTTAGAAGTTGTGATACTGGCTCTTTAAAACACGTAACTACCTTCTTTATCTTTATAATGTCTAACAATGTACGGACACTTTAAGCAGTTGGACTACAACGATATTTGAATGTATTAAAGAAATTTTTGTTAGAGTTCGGTTTAGTTGTAGTGTATCAGACGCTTGCATATAAACAAAAATGGAAACTTGTATTTCTGGAACTAATGTGTTGAAATTTCAGTTTTAATCACACAAGTCTGAAACAATATATCAATATTTGTATTCAAAGTAAAAAATAATACAAGATAAACATTTTATCTAAATTATTCATTTATATTTGTTAATATACTCTCTTTCAATTTGAAGTTGTGCAAGATTTCCTTAAACTTAGCTTAGACTTAGACTTATCTTTTAACAAGTTTTGTCATACTTCCATTAAATTCTACTCGTCTGAATTTCATACACCACTTAAGCTGCATAACTGAATTTTCAACACAATTGCTCCTGAAATATGATTTTCAATTCGATTTAGAGACACACCGTTGCTAGTAATGCTCTTTAAATAGCCAAAAGTAGTCTGACATTTAAAAGTGATATGCTCTATTCTTGAGTCCATTAATATCAAATGTTTCCATGAGTGACATGATCATACAAGTCAATCAAATTTTGCAATGCACCGTTGTGCATTTTTTAAAAAGGGGCAGAGATCATGGTGCCCACCATTACCCTGATCATGATGGAAGGCGTCACAGTTCATGTCACCAAGATTGCATACATGTTTGAACTCAGTGGGAGGTGAGAGCTACTCCAACCTATGGTCATGGGTCACTGTGATCTGAGGACAGGTACCACCCTAAGTTTAGGTGTCACTTTAACCTGAGGAAAGGAACCCCCTTAGGTCAGAGGTTACTGTGATCTGATGACAGGAACACACTTAATTTCAGGGGTGACTGTAATCTGAGGTCCGGAACACCATAATTTCAAGGTTGACTGTGGTCTGAGGACAGGAACACCCTTAATTTCAGGGGTCACTGTAATCTGAGGATAGGAACGCCCTTAATTTTAGGGGTAAATGTAATCTGAGGACAGGAACACCCTTAATTTCTGGGGTCACTGTAATCTGAGGATAGGAACACGAGGGTGGAGGAAGAAGGTCTGTCTGTCTCAGTCTCATCAAGAGATTGAATGAAAAGTCCTTGTCTATCTCAATCTCAGTAGTAGGTGGAGGGAGAAAGTCCGTGTCTGTCTCAGAAGTAGGTGGTTCAAGAAAATCTATGTCAGCCTCATGGTGAGTAGGTAAAGTAAGAGTCACAGCCTCCACAATATCCACGTGATTATCAGCCCCATGGTGAGTAGGTAAAGTAAGAGTTACAGCCTCCACAATATCCACGTGATTATCAGCCCCATTGTGAGTAGGTAAAGTAATAGTTACAGCCTCCACAATATCCAAGTCATTATCAGCCCCATTGTGAGTAGGTAAAGTAATAGTTACAGCCTCCACAATATCCAAGTCATTATCAGCCCCATGGTGAGTAGGTAAAGTAATAGTTACAGCCTCCACAATATCCAAGTCATTATCAGCCCCATTGTGAGTAGGTAAAGTAATAGTCACAGCCTCCACAATATCCAAGTCATTATCAGCCCCATTGTGAGTAGGTAAAGTAATAGTTACAGCCTCCACAATATCCAAGTGTTTATCAGCCCCATGGTGAGTAGGTAAAGTAAGAGTTACAGCCTCCACAATATCCAAGTAATTATCAGCCCCATTGTGAGTAGGTAAAGTAATAGTTACAGCCTCCACAATATCCAAGTGATTATCAGCCCCATGGTGAGTAGGTAAAGTAAGAGTTACAGCCTCCACAATATCCAAGTGATTATCAGCCCCATGGTGAGTAGGTAAAGTAAGAGTTACAGCCTCCACAATATCCAAGTGATTATCAGCCCTCCAGCTATCAATAAGGCGCAGTAGAACACCGAGTCGCAGATCTATTCGTTCTGTTACTTTTAGCTAGGCAGTTCTAAATTTCTCTTGCTTAGACTTTGGCGTAAATTTGCTTAAAGAAGTGTGAGACACAGAAGGACTAGGTTGACTAGATGATAAATGCAGCAAAGCTTATGTATTTGAGAGAAGCAATCTGGGAAGAATAATATTGTCTACAAAAAGAGAGATTCAAGCCTCCGATCTCATGTGTAGGATGTGGCGACAGGGCAGCTGAAGACCAATAAACAAATGACAAGTGTAGGAAGTCACAGATGCATAATGTATCAAATTCATAGCGTAGTCTTTCCTTTGTACTCACTTGATACAACATTATCTTATCTTAAATATACAGACGCTCCTTCTATGCAGAAGATAATTGCGTCCACAGACCATGAGAGATGATCTGTTGGCAAGTGATGCAGCGGTCACAGGCCTCGGTTATAGGGGTTCCACGCATTACCCCAGCCGCCTAACTATTGTCTAGTTAGGTACCCATTCGGAGCTGGGTGACTCGGGGACTCCTTAGGTCCCGAGAACAAATCCACACTTTCGTGTGGATTCGAACTCGTGACCATCGGTATGACAGTCGAGAGCGCTACCTCTCGGCCACCACGACATTGAAAACGTAAGGGGTTAATGTTTGCTGATGTTCAACCAGTCTGGGATCAAAGAATGGGCACCTGTAAGTTGAAGGCAAAATACATGCTGGGTTTGCAATATGTTATTCGAAATCACAACTTGCTATTTCTTACTTAACTCTAAAAGAAAGCAGTATTTTGGGATAACAGGTTTCAGGTCGTTATTGAGAGATTCTACTCTGTTATTAGTGGTCTGGAGGAAATTAGCTCTCATTAAGCCCGAGACCTCCTTTTCTCAAAGTGAGTGCCAAATACGATTAAATTAATCAACAACAGCTGGAAGGCAGACATTCCTAAACTCCACATATATTCGATCATACACTTCTACTGATGCTGCATGCACCATTCATTAAAGAAATTGAAGAACTGTGTTCTGTTGGCCTGCTGTGATACCCAGCTTCTTCATAGTCACTTCTCTGCGGAATGTTCTTATTGTGTGAAACTTACACAACAGCATGTGTGCATCTGGGAATGTCCGCAACAGAGCCTGGCGTTCCTAAAATATCAGTGAAAGAAAGAAATAATTATACCATCTTTTGAAATAAGCAACATTGTGTATCAGTAAATGATTTTTAGCGAGACTTTGAACTGTATTAGTATTAGCTAAAAGTGGCTATTATTCCAATAAATGATTTTTAGCTAGACTTTGAACTGTATTAGTATTAGCTAAAAGTGGCTATTATTACAATAAATGATTTTAGCTAGACTTTGATAACTGTATTAGTATTAGCTAAAAGTGGTTATTATTACAATAAATGATTTTTAGCTAGACTTTTAACTGTATTGGTATTAGCTAAAAGTGGCTATTATTATAAATAAACATGCTAAAAATTAACTTACCAGCACATCTTTATCAGTCATTATGGCATATACAACAGAGGAGGCACTTTGATCGGAGGAAACAAGGCACTGGACCATCCAAATAAAGCTGGGTTGATTTTCATCTCTAAGAATGTCAAGACCTTTAATGACACTCCGCCCATGACCATCCTCAACCACAAACAGGAACACTGGTAGATGTTAACTTAACATTTTTCATCTCTAAGAATGCCAAGACCTTCAATGACACTCCGCCCATGACCATCCTCAACCACAAACAGGAACACTGGTAGATGTTAACTTAACATTTTTCATCACTAAGAATGCCAAGACCTTAATTTACACCCCGCACATGACAATCCTCAACAACAAACAGAAAGATGTGGCACTAAAAGATGTGTTTCCCTATAACAATGATATCATCATTAGGCTTCTGCCCGTATACTAATGTTCAATGGTATGGTACTTAAAGTTAAATCCTCGTGTCCTTGCGAGGCGCTACAGTTGATACTTCAGCTGACGTCCTTTAGGAGTAGTTCTGGTCCGTGCTCGGTGGTGCTGAACCGCGGGTCAGGCTGATTCCACTATTGGGTGATTGCAGATGACTCTGTGGTGCTGATCCTTGGAACAGGCTGATCCCCTGTTGAGTGAAGGTGTAAATAACTTCCTGCTGGACTTCACTGCATCAACACAAGATAAACCTCTTGAAGAGTTTTGAATGTTCACTTATGCTTATAAGTTACTTCTGAAAACGAGGAGTTTTCAGACTTCGATCAGCACGAGTGTACTCGTGGCTAATCGGCTTCGATCCTCACCTGGGGATGGCGGATCAGCATCAGCTGGGTACGGGTATGTACACCGCTGGGTTTAGAAGGTCTATCCGGAGATGACCGTCTCTGGACTGGTTGGGTGGATGATCCTCAGGGCTTACCAGGGTGGTTTAGTCCTTGGCCTGATGGACTCTGTTGCAATATTCTCATCTGGCACCGGTCGTAGATGGCATTCCGCTAACCAGGGACCAGATTCTATAAAACAAGTTATAAACTTTAGTAGTTTATCCGTATTAACTATTAGTTGTCCCTCATTTGACATCCGAGCCTTCAGAGCAAGGTGTCAAAAGGGAACCAAAGTATTCATAAGATAGTACAAGACAATAGTAAATAAAACTTCAAATCATTATTATTAAGATCGTATATTATCCCTTGTTAATAATAAAATAGCAATAATCTCAACGTTCATATATATGCATTACTGATGCACACAAAATGAACAATAGTTAATCTTTTAATTGAGTTAATCCATTGACAAATGGAAACTGGTCTCGTATTATATACAACGATAATAAATACAGAATACCTAACGGCATTTTTATGGTTATTTATCCCATTCAAATAAATTCAACAAATTATAACTGTTTTAGCATTTAATTAATATATTATTAATTTGGCAAATAATAATATTATGACAGTATATTTAGTCGATAATTGGGGTCGTTCTTACTTTATCTGGATTTCGGAATGTTTGGTTCCTTGATGATTACAATCTGAGTAAATACACACAGTTGATTCTATAACCTCAATAGAAGAAAAATGGAGAATGGTTCCTCGCTCACATTCCTTAGATGACAGTTAATATGCTTATTCAACTATTCCGCTTCATCGCGCGAAATATAGCGCCTTTAGAGATATTTTCTTTTCTTGTTTAGTTGTTGCTGTGCAGTGAGGAATTGCGCGTTCATAAATTTCGTCAAAACCATCCTCAACAACAAACAGGAACACTGGTAGATGTTAAATTCACATTTTGTATGTAGCATCTACAAACATTATTTCAGAGAATGCCATAAACCACATTTTCATGTGGCTATCTTGGTAGAATAGACCACTCAAGACGTTGTCCATTGTAAACACTTGGACCTCACAACCTTAAAGTGATAAAAATAAGAAAATTCACAAAATTATAAACCAAAAGATCAAATTAAAACAATTTTAAAAAATTAACTAGGAACCAAAAGTATGAAGTATTGTGGTAACTGATGAAATAATTTCATAATAATTTGAAATAATGTAATTTACTATATAAAGTTATAAGAATGAAATTACATATTAAAAGTATAGATATTGAGTAACTACTGCAGTGTGAAGTACAACTATAAGCAGTTATTTTTAAATTAGTCTTTATTCATATAATTTAATATTATGGTCATTCCACACAAGAAAAGTTAAAGGTTTTAGAGTTTATTATCCTGATGCAGAAATTGTTTTCCCCACTCTTCAATACATCAACATTAAAAAATTGGAGGTCCTCAATCCAAACACCAACTCTATGCTTAAAAGCTATCATAAACTATGTGGCTTAATTTTGATAGCAAATTAAACCAATAATGGAAACCAAACACATCTCTGTAGGTATGCCACTACCTATGATAAATAAGTGGAATGATTTGTAGCAACCTGACGTAGGTTGGATAGGTCTCTGAGTGTAACAACCTGACGTAGGTTGGATAGGTCTTTGAGTGTAACAACCTGACGTAGGTTGGACAGGTCTTTAAGTGTAACAACCTGACGTAGGTTGGATAAGTCTTTGAGTGTAACAACCTGACGTAGGTTGGATAGGTCTTTGAGTGTAACAACCTGACGTAGGTAGGATAGGTCTTTGAGTGTAACAACCTGACGTAGGTTGGACAGGTCTCTGAGTGTAACAACCTGACGTAGGTTGGACAGGTCTCTGAGTGTAACAACCTGCCGTAGGTTGGACAGGTCTTTGAGTGTAACAACCTGATGTAGGTTGGATAGGTCTCTGAGAGTAACAACCTGCCGTAGGTTGGACAGGTCTTTGAGTGTAACAACCTGACGTAGGTTGGATAGGTCTTTGAGTGTAACAATCTGACGTAGGTTGGATAGGTCTCTGAGTGTAACAACCTGACGTAGGTTGGACAGGTCTTTGAGTGTAACAACCTGACGTAGGTTGGACAGGTCTTTGAGTGTAAAAACCTGACATAGGTTGGATAGGTCTTTGAGTGTAACAATCTGACGTAGGTTGGATAGGTCTTTGAGTGTAACAACCTGACGTAGGTTGGACAGGTCTTTGAGTGTAACAACCTGACGTAGGTTGGATAGGTCTCTGAGTGTAACAACCTGACGTAGGTTGGATAGGTCTTTGAGTGTAACAACCTGACTTAGGTTGGATAGGTCTTTGAGTGTAACAACCTGATGTAGGTTGGATAGGTCTCTGAGTGTAACAACCTTACGTAGGTTGGACAGGTCTTTGAGTGTAACAACCTGACGTAGGTTGGATAGGTCTTTGAGTATAACAACCTGACGTAGGTTGGATAGGTCTTTGAGTGTAACAACCTGACGTAGGTTGGATAGGTCTTTGAGTGTAACAACCTGACACAGGTTGGATAGGTCCTTGAGTGTAACAACCTGACGTAGGTAGGACAGGACTTTGAGTGTAACAACCTGACGTAGGTTGGATAGGTCTTTGAGTGTAACAACCTGACGTAGGTTGGACAGGTCTTTGAGTGTAACAACCTGACGTAGGTTGGATAGGTCTTTGAATGTAACAACCTGACGTAGGTTGGATAGGTCTTTGAGTGTAACAACCTGACGTAGGTTGGATAGGTCTTTGAGTGTAACAACCTGACGTAGGTTGGTTAGGTCTATGAGTGTAACAACCTGACGTAGGTTGGATAGGTCTTTGAGTGTAACAACCTGACGCAGGTTGGATAGGTCTTTGAGTGTAACAACCTTGCCTGTGTCGGAGATTTTTTCTGATTGAATAAGTTTTTGATTGCCTCCTATCTTTAATAGCTCTATTGCTTTGGCTTTGAAGATAGGAGACAGTTGTCTGTTCTTTTGATGATGCTCAAAAAGAATCTGAAAATGCGGGAATATATAATTACAATACGTATATATTAAAATTATATTAAAATCAGCATTTTATCTATATTAAAGATCTGTTATAGTGTATGTGCCAAGCCTTTACTTGTTAATAGTTTATCATTTTTAATTGGACAGCATGTTAAGGTAACTATCATCAACAAAGTTAAACTTACTTTAGACACTTCATGGTTGTTTTCATAAGTAAATTTCTTAAAAATTAAAAAGTCGCCAGTGTTGTCCACACCAAATGTTATATAAAAGGGGCATTCGCTTAAATATGATTGTGACATGCCTCTTGCAATCGCCTCTATTAGACCTGTTTTTATGTCCTCTCTTGAGCAGCAATATATGATTCTATGAAAAAAAATTAAAATTGACCTGTAAGTAAATAATTACAGATTAGACTTTTTAAAAAATTTAAGAGAAGCAAGAGTGTGAAAAGAAAAAGTGAACTACCAGTATTATTTGAGATCATCTTTCATGTGCCTTTTCATCCCAGTTTTTCGCCGCATATATTCAATGGTTTTGTTGTCTCTTTTGTAGAGAACAACATTATTTCCTTTAGATGTGATGGTAAAAATAAATTAAGTCCTTCCATGCTCAAACTCTTCAATTTCCATTTGCGAAGACATTCAAAGATTATTCTGATTTGAGCTCGGTGAAAAGGGAGCAGTTGTGATCAGTGGCGGATTTAGCTTTGTCTGCGTCGGGGGGGGGGCAGGAGAATTTCAGGGGGCGCCGTCAAATTTTATTAATAACCGACCATTGCGTAATACTAATTATTAGCCTACTTAACAGAAGCAAAAACATAAACAGCTATGTAAATTAAATTCATTTCAATAGTATATTTATAGACCTTAGAAAGAAAGTTAGTTTATGCGAATATATGTAGAGCCCTGGGCCCCAATGAAATTTCTATCTACATGATTTCATTGAAGCAAAACGATTTATCGTTGATTCAAAGTCAATGTTCTAATCTAGATCACGTTCGTTTGAAATTAATGTCAATCCAGACAGACGTTCGTTTGTCATCGTTGAGCATAACATTTTGTTGATGATTTTCAATCACTGCTAACTGGAAATGTCAAGTAAATTTTTCAGATTATTGACAAATAAGAGAGACCTGATGCCATTTGTTTTTCAATCAAGAATAGCAGAACCTCTTTAAGTTGTAGTTCAATAAATAGTGATAAACGTTTTGATGTATACAAAATTGTGAAGGTATAATATTCAACAATTGCTTCTTCAAGTTTAATGTCGTGTTTGTAAAGTTTGGATAAACTTCAAAAACAATCTGAGCAGTTTAGATATGTCAACGGTTTAATTAACTGACATCTAATCTGATCAGTTTAGATATGTCAACGGTTTAATCAACTGACATCTGAGCAGTTTAGATATGTCAACGGTTTAATCAACTGACATCTAATCTGATCTGTTTAGATATGTCAACGGTTTAATCATCTGACATCTAATCTGATCAGTTAAGATATGTCATCGGTTTAATCAACTGACGTCTGATCTGTTTAGATATGTCAACGTTTTAATCAACTGACATCTGATCTGTTTAGATATGTCAACGGTTTAATCAACTGACATCTGATCAGTTTAGATATGTCAACGATTTATTCAACTGACATCTGATCAGTTTAGATATGTCAACGGTTTATTCAAATGACATCTGATCAGTTCCGATATGTCAACGGTTTAATCAACTGACGTCTGATCTGTTTAGATATGTCAACGTTTTAATCAACTGACATCTGATCTGTTTAGATATGTCAACGGTTTAATCAACTGACATCTGATCAGTTTAGATATGTCAACGATTTATTCAACTGACATCTGATCAGTTTAGATATGTCAACGATTTATTCAAATGACATCTGATCAGTTCCGATATGTCAACGGTTTAATCAAAAACAAAAGAAAAGAATTGTGCAGAATTAATTTCATTATTAATTTTCGCCGATAATTCAAATGCAAGTTCTTTTCAAACTTTAGATGACTGTCCGAAGTGGAAACATATTTAGCTAATAAAGATAACAATACATGAAAGTTTCCAATATTTCTTCAACTAAAAAAACTAAAGTAAGAATTTTCTCTGTGCCCTATAAATGACAAACTTTGTTTTACCAAGAACATCATCACATCTATCATTAATTTCAATAGTTATCTATTCTTTTCCTGTTGGCGACATTCCCGACTGATCAAACCAGAAATTAAAGTTTTGAAATACAATATAAGCAAGCAAATATTGTTGTATTGCAGTTTAGTGTTTATTAGAATATTCATGTTTAGCAAAAGTGTTTCTGCTCTGTGTTTTTTAGAATTTTCAAGTTTAGCAAAAGTCTTTCTGCTCTGGGGACACCTTTTTAGTGCTCGTCGATGGCGTCTTAAAGGGGTGGGGCGCCATTTTAGACCCAACAGGGGCGCGAGGGGGACAAGCCGCCCCTCCCTGCCCCATAGCTTAATCCGCCACTAATTATGCTATGACTGTATTAAGTTAAGTTATTACAGCTACCTATGCTATGACTGTATTAAGTTAAGTTATTACAGCTGTCTATGCGATGACTGTATTAAGTTAAGTTATTACAGCTATCTATGCGATGACTGTATTAAGTTAAGTTATTACAGCTACCTATGCGATGACTGTATTAAGTTAAGTTATTACATTTATATATGCTAAGACTGTGTTAAGTTTAGCTATTACAGCTATATATGCGATGAATACATTATATTAAATTATAACAACTATCTATCCTATCACTGCATTAAGTTGTACTAATATTCACCTTTTTTGTCATTAGATAGATCAATTTTCAAAAAAATTATTATATTTTGTCACCAACACTCAATAGTTAAGCTTTTTTTAAAAAATACAATTAAAAACCGTCCATTTATTTAAGTGGCGTCCTCGTTGTTTTAGATGTTATCTCAATCATTGACTTTCGTTGATGTTATCTCAATCATTGACTTTCGTTGATGTTATCTCAATCATTGACTTTCGTAGATGTTATCCCAATCATTGACTTTCGTTGATATTATCCCAATCATTGACTTTCGTTGATGTTATCTCAATCATTGACTTTCGTTGTAATCAATCATTGACTTTCGTTGTATAATAATATCAAACAAAACTCACTATTATACACACATAAAACCATTATGCTTACAGAAGTGAAAAAAATGTTTACAAAAATAAACTTGAGATTATCAAACAAACTATCCGTATATAAATAAAATGTACACGTACATACACAATATACAAACTGAGAATACTATAAATAAAACTCATACAGTCCAAATGTACAGTTACAAACTAACAATAAACGTACTAACCAAACAGTATACACATAAAAAGACTGTGCACATATATAAAAACTATACACACTGAACAACATGACACGCACTTAAGTTACACATAATAAACCATACACATACATAAACAATTTACACTGAAGAACATAACACACATGTAAGTTACACATACATAAACAATTTACACTGAAGAACATAACACACATGTAAGTTACTCATACATAAACAATTTACACTGAAGAACATAACACACATGTAAGTTACATATACATAAACCACACATACACACTGAACAACATAACACACACGTAACTAGCACACATATAAACCAACCATTACCTGGATCAATATTTTTTAAACAACCATCAACACTAACTCCAGCTGATAGTTAAAAGTTACAATTATTTTCAGCACTAATCTCTACTGAATTCATTTTATTATTTTTTATATTAACTAATTAAGTACATATTTCTTGTATATAACTTACTTAAATTAGGGCCTAGTTGATGTTTTTATGTAAATTATCTCTAATTGTTTTATTTTAAACTATTCAAAAGATGGGGCATTTCCCAGTTTGATACAATGTCTATGAAATATTTTAATATCTCCTTTTAATCATGTATTATCAATTAGGTTGTTTGTCATAATATGTGATACAAACAGATTTAAACATCACAAATTTTATTTGTTTTAAATATTAAAATAATAATATATTTGTTTAGTTCATGCCATAATTAAGAATATATTACTTAAATAATTGTTAACAAAAATAAATTTCAACGCTCCAGGAAGCTATTAAAAGAGCTGACTATCATATTCCAACAAATTTCTTAAGAAATAGAAGACCATTTAAGTTCTCTTGTCGGAAAATTTATTTTTAGATGTGTGAACAGATTTAGGTCAGGCCCCAATAGTTATTGATTTGTGTCTGTGTATATCACACGTTTGGTATTTGTTGTGGCAACAATTTCTATAACTATTACCCCGCATTACCCAGCCGCCTAACTTTTGCCTAGTTAGGTACCCATTCAGAGATGGGTGACTAGGGGACTCCTCAGGCCCCGGGAACAAATCATAGCCTTCGTGTGGATTCTAACTCGTAACTATCGGAACGCCAGTCGAGTGCGCTACCACTCGACCACCGATTCACACAAATATGGTTTCAATAGTGGTATATTGATAATGAACCGCAATGAGTTCTCTTTAGAGGGCCGTGCTAAGCCAGCCCACCTTTAACTCCCTAACCTGTGTCAGGTACATATTCGGAAATTGGCCGAACATTTCGAAACTATGCTACCTTTAATGGTTGCCGTGCGCTCATGTCACTCGACCCCCGTCCTATTGGCTGTCACTAGGTGTTGTCAACAACACTCCTTTAGTGACGTCAATCATCATGTCACTCGACCCCCGTCCTATTGGCTGTCACTAGGTGTTGTCAACAACACTCCCTTAGCGACGTCAATCAAGAATGTTTCATTCTAAGGTTGAATTTGATTAGTTAGTTATTTTAATATCTTACCTCAAACACAAACAACTTCATTGATTGTAATCTCTATAGGTGACAACTAAATAGTTTGTAGAAAACCTTTGCACAGAGAAGACGTGTTTATACGGTAAGAAATATTTTGTTTTAAATGTTAGAATGTATAACTTATATTTTGTTAATAGTGAATCGTTCAATGACTATTTTTTTCTTAATTAATCTATTTTTTTTTTCAATAACACTTTATATTTTAGTTATTTTAAATGATTGTTTCCATACGCTCTGTCCCACACTCTGATACATTTTAGTGTGATATTTAAATATAGCTGTTGGATATCATTAAACTATTTATTGAGTCTTGAAATGTAAACAACCATTTTAGTGTGATATTTAAATATCGCTGTTGGATATCATTGAACTATAATATTAGTCTTGCAATGTAAACAACCATTTTAGTGTAATATTTAAATATCGCTGTTTGATATCATTAAACTATAATATGAGTCTTGAAATGTAAACAACCATTTTAGTGTAATATTTTAATATCGCTGTTAGATATCATTAAACTATAATATTTAAATAACGCTGTTAGAAATCATTAAACTATAATATTTAAATAACGCTGTTAGATATCATTAAACTATAATATTTAAACATCGCTGTTTCATATCATTAAACTATTATATGAGTCTTGAAATGTAAACAAACATTTTGTTTAAATACTGAAAACTAATTAATCCATTTGCAAAAAAAAAAATGTTTTTGATCAGTATACATTTTAATAGTAGTTTTACCGTAGTAATTTTTTAAAGTTAGATAATTAATAAGCATGTTTAACAAATTCAGATACATAAATACATTTAAATAAATTTATACTCATTTACTCTATATATTTATGAATAATAAAATAAATATATTGACTCTCATAAAAATCAATCGACAAAGTTTCGTTGATTAAATCAATATAAGACCAATGCAATACTTTAAGCGCCTACTTTTACAAGAGGGACAAAAAGCTTTTAATCAAGTCCCTACTGCTATTGATTTGTGTTAGTGCAGTCACGTGTTTGATATTTGTTGAGGCAACAAGTTGTGCAACCATTCCAACTAGACACACGTGTAAAATGAATTTTGTCAACAGTTGCCAAAATCTTTGCGACGTCAGATAATGTTATTTTAAGATTGATTTTCTTAGCTAAGTATCGGCCTGTCGAGACTTTGAATATGTTAGAAGACAAAAAGACTTTTTACTGGATCAGGTCCAATCTTTATTGATTTGTGCTGTTGTAGACGACTGTTTGACATTTGTTGTGACAAGTTCTATAACCATTGTAGCAAGATACAAGAGTTATTTGGCGTTGTGAACTTTTCTTGGCACGGCTTGAAGATTTTATTTTGATTAGTTTTAGAGCTGATGGAATTAACATTTGAAGAACATTAAATCCCTGGACATTAAGATTTGATAAATAAAATGTTATATCATAGTGATACTAATTAGAACAAGATCATTGTGATACTAATTAAAACAATATCATAGTGATACTAATTAGACCAAGATCATAATGATACTAATTAGACCAAGATCATAGTGATACTAATTAGACCAAGATCATAGTGATACTAATTATAACAAGACCACAGTAATACTAAATAGCATAAGATCATATCGATACACATAAGAACAAGATCATAGTGGTACTAATTGAAACAAGATCATAGTGACTCTAATTACAACAAATCATAGTGACACATAATTAACAAAGATGAAAAGTGTAAGTTTTGATAGTGGCTCTGTGTTCCTTAAGAATCCTAGAGGAAATATGTGATGATATTTAAACAATGCACTTTTAAACATCAATAAATAAATATAAATTCAACATGTACTTTGACGTGTTACAACATTAAACATCAATAAATAAATATAAATTCAGCATGTACTTTTACGTGTTACAACATAAAACATCAATAAATAAATATAAATTCAGCATGTACTTTGACGTGTTACAACATTAAACATTAAATTTTGTTGGGTTATCTTCTTATATAATTTCTAGTTTCGTGAATGTTTAGTAAATATGAACTTATTTATTGCCTGTCTAATTAATGCGACCGCTCATTCTATACAGATGATATTGCGTCCGTTGTTCTGCTAAAGAATGATTGGCAAGTGACTATCCAGGACTGAATGGCGCCTTTAATTTAATTCCTAACTCTTGTCAGGTAAACATTAGAAGCTTAGACTGAGACTTAGCAACCACGCCCCTAGGTACGTCAGCTGAGCGCGCATGCCCCTCGGTACGTCAGCTGAGTGCGCATGCCCCTCAGTTACGTCAGCCGAGTGCGCATGCCCCTCAGTTACGTCAGCTGAGCGCGCATGCTCCTCGGTACGTCAGCTGAGTGCGCATGCCCCTAAGTTACGTCAGCTGAGCGCGCATGCCCCTCGGTACGTCAGCTGAGTGCGCATGCCCCTCAGTTACGTCAGCCGAGTGCGCATGCCCCTCAGTTACGTCAGCCGAGTGCGCATGCCTCTCAGTACGCCAGCCTAGCGCGCATGCCACTCGAGCAGCGATCCTATTTGAGTGTAACCAGGTGGGGGTCAATGAGACCCCACTAGCTACATCAGACAAATTAGTA
>MUZC01001771.1:24108-48339 GCA_002072015.1 Radix auricularia | reverse complement strand
TTTTTAATTTTTAAAAATTAAAATAAAAAAAAAAATAAAAAATTAATCAAAACCCCCAAAACTCACATTTAAAAACATATCGCACCAAAAATACATCTCAAGTTGATACACGCTCTAGTAGAAAGTTACAAACAGTCAAATGTAGTAACAAAACAACGCATTACACTTAACAAAATGTTATTTAAAAATATTATTTACATTTCTTTTTTTTTTAATTTAAATTTTATTTACTTTTTGAAGCTCAGCAAATTTTTTTCATAAAATTGTTAAAAATTAATCATCAACAAATTCAAAATAATAATTACCATAAATTAGAGATTGCATATATTATAGAGACATTGTTAAATCCTCCTACATGATTATGGATAAGGACATATATTGTTGCCGCTATTAAAAATGTCATGTTTATAGATGTGTAAAAAAAAAAGTTATTCACATTTATTGTTTAGTTCTTCGTATTTTTTAAATAGTTTCTTAGGAGGTTAAAAACAGGAAATTATACAAGGCGAAATATTTTTATATGAAATAAATTTAAATATTAGAAATATATTTTCAAACGTTAAATTAAATACCTAAATGGCCTAACTAAATATTTTTAAATAATAGAAAAGTAAAAAAATCGGTTAACATTTTAATAAATTGTTGTTTCTTTGAAATATCTACTGATTTTACTTTTTAAAAAATTGCTTTGGGAATATTTATAACATTGTAAGTGAATTCAACAAGTTTTTAATCAATAAATTCTTTCTTATCCAACAACGTTTCTGTTATTTTTAACTTGTTAATTTGAAGTATTTAACTTAATAAAATCATAATTGCATTGACTATAATTACTGTCGTAGCAAGGTGTCAACTTTATGTTAACTTGTTAATTTGATGTATTTAAATTTATGAAATCTAGTAATTGTTGTTTGTGCCTTGAGTCGACGAGGAACACTGTAGTCATTTGAGGGTTGCTGGGAATAGTTTTGCCTAATGGTGTGCAGATGGCTAACGAGGCCAATCCTTGCACGGAAAGTTCCGGTACAGAAAAGACACGGGACGAGTAGGGGGGGTTTCCATGAGGGTTGGCAGTACGGACCTTTCGGGTTTACCTTTTGTCATCTGCGGCGGCGATCCTGTTTTCCTCGCATGTCCTGGCAACTTCGTAGATGTATTGGCGCCATGTGGACCGATCGATTGCATCTCTTTCCGATGTGTCTGGGTTGATGGTGTATTTGAATAGCTTCTTTTGTCCTACGGGGGACCGCTGGTCATGTTGAAGCTCGCCATAGAAGAGTCTCTTCGGTAGTCACTCGTCTGGTATTTGGGTTAAGTTCCGTGCCCAGCGAAACCACGAATGCTTCAGGAGGGTGCAGATGCTTGAGAGGCCTGCTTTGGTCATTACCCCTGTGTCTGGAATTTAAGAAATCATAATGACAGAGACAATGACTACTGTCGCAACAAGGAATTAACTCTATGTTAAATTGTTAAATAGTTGTATCCAAATTTATAAAAATCATAAGCCGACCCACGACGTAGCATACGCCGCTAACCATTTTGTATATCGTCAAAACTTTCTGAACAACACAGTTGTCCCAATGGGATGGGTTATGGCTAAAGACTGTGAGTGAATGAAAAGAAGTTTCTCTGGAGAGAGCGAACTACCATTGTCCATGACAGAGAATAGGATTTGAAAGATACATACATATTTTTTTGAAATAATGGCAATGTGCTTCATTGCAAAGGCTAAGCTAACAGGAAATTGTCTGCGCTTAAAGGTAAAGGGCAAATACGAATCTGATGGAGTCGGGGTTATAAGGGAAATATGGACAGTATGTGAGGAAGCAGCTATGTTAGATTTACACTCTAATACGTTGCGGTGAATGCTGATAACAGTCAGTCTCGTGCCATTATAGAGACCTCTTGCTTACATGAGGTTTCTAAGAAGCAAGACGACTGAATCAATTTTATTTTTGAGTTATACGGAGGCATGACAGTAGGGGTAAGACTGTTAATTAAGAAATTCTTAGAGGAATACAAGTTGATCCGCATGATCGTTTGTGGCGATGGAATCAACGCTGGTGAAAGTTACTTCGTCGTTTGGGATGCGTTTCAATGCTTATTCAATCGGGTGCAAGGAGTCTTCGTTCGTGACACTTAAACTAAATCGCGTACTGAGTTGTTCAAAAATGACAGTTGAGAAGTCGAGGTCGCCATTTAGCTGTTGAATGGGATCAGAATGAACAGGAAAACAATGTGAAGATAATGTTACAAGTGTTCAATTTGTCCTGTCTCCAACATTGAGAAGCAGTTTTGCAAAATGTTGTTCGTCAAGAAGAGTTATCATGTGTCTTCAGTGTCAGTACATTTCTGTGACGCCACAAAAGATGCTTGTTAATGCAACTGGTGACTCTTAGCGCTCGGAAACCACGCAGAATGACGGGGAGTATTTGTTGGAAATCTCCACCCAATATTACTGTTTTCCCTCCAAATGGATGCGTCTCGCCTGTGTGATCACGTAACAACCTATCAACTGTATGGAATGCGTATGCTTGTGTCAATGGCGCCTAGTCAGATATAATCAATTTGGATTGAAGAATATGCTGCACGTGGTGGGAGATTGGTTTGATATTGCTTGTGGAAGTAGTCATGAACTTTAAAGGTATTTTAAACACCCAATTCGCAGTACCTCCACCCATACCTGAGATGACTCAGTATGAGTATCATGCCATATCTTGTCGTCTTTAAAAAGACCCAATTGTTGGCACGCCTCTTTGAAATTGTTATATTCCACGCCTATGACAGTTCGTAGAGAATTGAATCTTGTGATGCCTACGGAACAGGTAAGGAGAAGTCTGAAGTAATAACGTTCGTCATCGTGAATGGCAACATCAGGCATTCTACCGATAACTTTTGTGCCTCCTCTAATTCATTTTTGCCATGTAGCGTGGACTGCCTTGATATGTAGAGGGAAGAATTATCAACTGTCCAGGATTAAGGTTATTATATTGTGCTTTCGCAGCGATAGCAGCCATCGGGCCACTGTATTGTTCTACGACATATTGCTGGAATAATTTGCTGCTTGAATGCAAGATGCTTAATGCAGGTCTTATGGCAAGCATGTAAGCATAATTTAAAGTTGTGTGACTCGGGTTCTGTTCGCGATTCGCTTTTCTTCAACATGTGTCAATTGTATGTACCAGCCTCGATCTCCGTAAGGGAATAGCAGTGAATAAATCATGGGGTCACAGTTCAAATTGAGTACAGAGATACGCTGCAAGCATCTCCTTTTGGGTGTATGCAAAATTCGCTTTGTGCAGGAGGTTCCCCATCTTCCTCTACAAAGATAGCAGCAACATCAGATTTGTGGGACGTGGTGGTCGAGAGGTAGTGTTCTCGACTGTCACACTGATGGTCACGAGTTCGAATCCACACGAAAGTGAG
This sequence comes from Radix auricularia, assembly GCA_002072015.1. Lineage (NCBI taxonomy): Eukaryota > Metazoa > Mollusca > Gastropoda > Lymnaeidae > Radix > Radix auricularia. The sequence goes on along the minus strand of MUZC01001771.1, from coordinate 44,913 downwards.
GATTTGTTCTCGGGGCCTGAGGAGTCCCCGAGTCACCCAGCTCCGAATGGGTACCTAACTAGACAATAGTTAGGCGGCTGGGGTAATGCGTGGAACCCCTATAGCCGTGGCCTGTGACCGCTGCATCACTTGCCAACAGATCATCTCTCATGGTCTGTGGACGCAATTATCTTCTGCATAGAAGGAGCGTCTGTATATCTAAGATAAGATAAGGATGGTGCGTTATACCTTCTCATATCCAGAGTTGGATTTTTATGAATACCATTCGTACAGCAGCAACGGGGTTTCTATGAGTGATAATGTCGTGCATTTGCATGTACGATTTAGCCAAGGGGTTATCGTGTCGTAACGTTTTGTCTGGTTGCAACAACAACATATCACTGCAAGCGCTGTTACAAAAGTTTTGCAAACGTTGAGTGGTAGCCTCAGCAGAATGGAAGATATAATTTTGACCGTAACAAAGGGGCGTGTCAGCAATGGTATACAAAAGAGAGACCTGATGATGAATTTGACCGTGAATTCGGAAAGCATACGGCCCATGGCCAGGTGGTTGAGCGATGTGGGCGCCAATTGATTCTAAATCTATAATATAATTGTATTCCTTGATTTAATCTCAGAAATGTCGGAGCAGTGGATTGTTGCCACTCAAAAGGTTTTGTAATAAAGGTGGAGTTTCGGATTCCGGTGGCATTGACACTTTGCGTTATGACAACAATTAGTATAATTTGTGAATTTGTTTACCTCTGATGGTCAATGAAGAGCATTGCAATAAGTACATAGTGCGGTATATAGTCTAATAGTATATTCTTCGATGGTAATGCCCGTTGATTCTTGAAACTCAGTTGAAACTTGAATGGGATGACTGTGCATGTGGTTAGCTAGAAGCTGCGACTGTTTGAAAGAACGTTAGTAATGTATACACTCAAAGAATGTGTCATGTGTTTTTGTATGTTTATTGGGAAATGATGATGTTGTGATGATACTGTCCAGTATTGACACTGCAAGGGTTTCATCAGGGCATGTATTTTCAAATGAATGTTAAGTGGTTATTAAATGGTTATTTTTGTGTGCGTGAAACTGTTTATCGCAAATGCTGCAAAGAAATGTTGTTGAATGGGTTTCTACATGTACATGTTTAGTTTCTAAGTTCTTCTTGCGGGTGTTTTTAAGTGGGAATCTTTTGGAACAAATGGTGCATTTAAAGTCCTGCGTGGATTGCGTTTGTTCACTGGAGACTGTTTTTAAATATATCTACATTGATATTAGTTTTTCGTGTGAACTTTTTTGAGCAAAAGTTGCAATTGGGGCGAGAAAGATGTAAATATTGTTTGACAAGTCGTCTAGGGGTGTAATATTTAATTTATCCTCTCTCTGCCTACACGCGCATACTTTAGTGATCTCTCACAAACGATGATAAACAAACAAGATGGTAAAATTTAACAATAATTTATTATACAATAATTACATAATCGGAAGCTAGCTCCGTTATGGCCTAAATTCATCATTAGGCTTAAGCCAATCAATATAATGGTTATATGGTTAATACTTAAATTTAAGGATGTAGTTCCCCGCTCCGTGGTGGTTGGTTCTGCACGTTCCTCGTTCAGAGTGTAGCCTCAGGTTGTCGCACCCCGTTCCGTGAACGGTTGGTTCTGCACCTTTCCTGTCCAGTGGGCTGCTTTACCTATGGATCCTGGTGACCTCGGTGATCACGGAAGTGTGAATAACCGGCTTCTACACGTGTATGGTGTAGGCATCAACAAGTGCGGTTGGCGTCAGCGTTACGTTAGGTTAGGCTGGCAAGGATGAGTTGTCCTCTGGTCCTGTCGATCGGTGCAGGGGTGAGGTAGGTGTCAGATACAAGTCACGTGGATAGCGGTGAGTCCAGCTCTTGGTCCAAATATGTCGACACTTCGTTGGGCAGGGTTGCTGTCCGGAGTTCTTGTTATCTCCCAGTACAGGCGGGTGCCTAGAAGCCAGACTAGTATAGAAAGAATACACATATGGGTAGTTTCTATACTCGTCCATCTGATCTACCCTTTCGGCTGCCGAGCCTTCAGAGCCAGGTTCATCAGTAACAGGGGAGTTGAAAGGTGACGTCACATCAGTGTGGAGATCACATGGATGTGTAATGTTGTACACATGCTGACGTTGTCAACAGATGGAACCAGAAAATTATTACCCACAGCTAAAGGAAGGCAAATGTTGAGATTGTTGTCTCTTTCTGGGCTCATGCGCTTCAACCCAACGACCATAACGGTCTTGTAACTGATGATTATAGCAAGAAAATTAAAACACTTATTTCAGATATCGATTTGTATACATTTGTTTCTACGGTGCAGGAATTTTCAAGAGTGAGGTGATATTAATAAATAGAGGAATTATTTCTAATTTAGAAAAAAAACACAATGATAACTTAATACAACGCTCGGATAGACATAAGGATACAAACACCTTTCTTATTCCGTCGCAAGAAAAAACACATACAAAATCTCGTTCTTCCCGACCAGAAATTGGAGGTGGAATGGGGTACCAGAAGAAACCAGGGAAAAAACACGTTTCGATATTTAATTCTCTAACAGCAATTCAGCGCTAGATACAAACCATAGAAAAGCAAAGGACGCAATAAACTTTTTTATAGAAGGTGCGTCAGTAAAAGATAAGATGAGGTAATAAAATTTTACAATCCCCAACACAATAAAAAAACAAATAATACTGCTGTAGCCAGTAATCGGTATTATTCATGTTGATGGCTTATAGCTGGTTCTTTTTTATTACTAGAGAGTAATTCATAGACGTACCGAAATCTGTCTTCAGTGGTGACTTCTTTTCTGAGAGAAATCTTAGCAATGGCTCTCGTAATTCCATTACTTTTGAATTTTCCTCTGGATTACCATTATATTGCCGAGCCCAAAACAAGAGAACACAAGTGGTCTACAAACATCTCATTAAAAGCTCATCAAAGGGTCACCACTTAAATGTTAGCGCCTTAAGTGGTAAGTAAAAGAATAAACTTTTAAAAGAATACAACCAATCCTGTGATGTTGAATGACAAAAATGTTTTAAATAGAATATCTCCATAAATACCCTCCTGCTAAAGTTACCATAGATAAATAAGTCATTGCATTGTACTCAATAATGGGGGAGTGCGTGCTATATCCTTTACCTTATTCAATGTGCCTTGCAATAGTGCTAGTCTAATAAGGCACATGTCCTATATTTTTAACAGCAGTGTCTCATATAGCCTCACGGTAGATGTCTTTAGTGTAGGACCAGAACAATTCTTCACAGATAGTGACGTTTTTTTTAGCCAACATTTCGCGTTAATCTGCCAAATATGATGCCCTTATTGTATTCTCTCCGATTGATACACGTTTTCTCTGTCCTTCGTGTTCCCGTTTCCATTTTTTTTTTAAAATTCAAAATGTCCAGATATTTGTTTTTGGAAAGTCGCACTACACCAAGAAAAAACAACAACACGCCAAATGAAATGGATGTGCTTTAAATTTATTTTGGGCGGCCCGGTAGCCTTTGTTCGAAGGACCGATACCAACCACGTTCCGGTGGCGTGGGTTGGGGACCTCTGTTGTATAATAACAATCTCTTCGTGTCTACAGCTCTCTTTAACCCTCCCACTTTTCTTTATGCATTTCTCGTGTATTCGCATAACTCAAATTTACGTCAATTTTATGTTTTTATTTATTTGCTTATTTTGCATCCGAATTATGTCTAAGTTGTACGAGCTTTATAAGATCTATAACACTTTTTTCTTTGTCAACATGTAATTTTAGATTAGACAGCCATTCCAAACTTTATGAAACTGCCATTTTATTTAGACAGACATGTTTTATATGCTTAAACTTAACCCCGTGGAATAGCTCTACTGAATCTTGTATTAAATTCTTTTCATCCAATTTTGTTGTTCAATATTTACGACTAATATAACGTGCTACTCAAACCTGAATGCGTCACTAATTTAACCTAGAAAAAACTGGAGCTGATGTTTTTGTTGTTTTATTTGTCCCCGTCAAATTGACTTTTTTTAAAAAGAAAATTCTGAAATCCTACTATGGCACTGGCAATGGTTTAGCTAGGGAAGAGGAAGGGGGAGTCAAAATTGGGAATTCCTCATATGGCTCCATTTGAGGATTGTCTCCCCAGAGGAGTGTCCGGAATTTTTTTTTCAGGAAATATTGTGCCACCGCTATGTATGCAGGGCTCCCAGAGAGACCAAGTCCCCCGAATCCCTACAAATCTCTGGCTACGCCACTGACTGTTTAGGTAATTGACTTTGAAAAACCACAACACCTGCTGCAGCATTTAATCAGCCTGATCAGTTTAAAATCGTCATTGGTATCAAATAAATTAAATCTTATGGAGCCTCTTTCTCTAAAATATTCTCTAAAAAGTTCACTGCAACGTTTTACAGAAGCAAAATTTCTATAAGCATTATATTTTGTTTTATTAATTTTTTTTAAAAAAATGATCAGTTTTTTCAATTATTTTTTAAAATAAAAGATGCAATTCAAATACAATAGAATGGATCCTCATTGATTACCTTAACGCCTTACCCACTACGATTCCTTTGCATAATGCCTTATGGCTTATAGAAATCAGTTAGTTGTTTTGGGTTTGTTTTTAAATTTTTTTAAAACTCGTAGTTAAAGGATTTTAATAACCCACTATGATCCCGTTGCACTATCGTATCTCATTTTTTATGTAATACTTTTACCTGGATCGATAGGATCCAGACTTCCTTTTTTTAATGAAATAACCCAGCCTTCCTTAATTTTTTTTTAATGAACTAACCCAGTTTTCCTGATTTTTTTAAATGAATTAACCCAGCCTTCCTGAAATTTTTTTAATGAAATAGCCCAGCCTTCCCGAATTTTTTTTATTAAATAGCCCAGCCTTCCCGAATTTTTTTTTATTAAATAGCCCAGCCTTCCCGAATTTTTTTATGAATTAATCCAGCCTTCCTGAATTTTCTTTATGAACTAACCCAGCCTTCCTGAATTTTTTTTAATGTACTAACCCAGCTTTCCTGAATTTTTTTAATGAACTAACCCAGCCTTCCTGAATTTTTTGTATAAACTAACACAGCCTTCCTAAATTTTTTTATGAACTAACCCAGCCTTCCTGCCATTTTATTAACTATTCCAGCCAGACTTCCTGCATTTTCTATGGACTAAGCCAGCCTTCCTGAATTTTTTGATGGACTTACCAAACCTGCTTCAATATTTAATGAAATAACCCAGCATGTCTGCCATTTTTATGGACTATTCCAGCCTGCCTTCCTCCAATTTTGATAGAATATCCCAGCCTGCCTGCCTTTTTTTGATTTACTGACCCAGCTGACTGCCTTTTTTAAAGAACTGACGAAGCTTATCTGCTTTTTAAATTTCTTAACCCAGCTTGCCTACCTTTTTTGATGGACTGACCCAGCTGCCTGCTTTTTTATTGGACTAGCCCAGCCAACCTTCTTTTTTGATGGACTGACCCAGCCTGTCCGCTTTTTAAATTTCTTAATCCAGCCACCCAGCCTCAAATAACACAGTCTCCCTGTCTATTTTAATGAACTAACCTAGCATGTCTGCCCTCATTGATGAACTAACCCAGCCAGCCTGCCTTTATTGATAAAACTTGAAATTTACCCGCGCTTCGCTGCGTTATATTGGGTTTTTAGTTATTGACAAATGCGTCTTTTTATATAGCTAATTATGATAAAAAAAACTATATTTCGGCAATCGTCCTCTTAGTGAGAAAGGATTAAATAATTTTTGCCTCTTACCATCACGGGAGTGTACTCAACAACTTCCCAAAATTTCAAGCTTCTATCTACACGGAAGCTTGGAGAATTAGTGTTGATTTGTTGATTTAGTTTTATATAGCCCATGTTAGAAAAAAAAAAGTTTTGGGCCCCCGGCCACCAATGAGTGGAAATTTAATTTTTTAATATAATTACTATCCTTATTATAATCGCTGGGTGTTACTAAACAACTACAGAAGGCTTTATACTTTTACCTACACAGGAATTATCTTCTTATCTTATATGTTACAGACGCTTCTTCTGTACAGAAGATTAATGCGTCCTACGTATTTCTATGGTTTGTGTTTAGTCCTGTATTCTTACTAGAGTTTTAAATGATGATAAAGGGTTGGTTTTTCCTGGTTTCTTCAGACAACCCATTTCATGCCCGAATACCGGACGGAAAGAAAGAAAACTTGTTTGTGTTTGTTCTTGCATATGGAATAAGAAAGGTGTTTTTATCTTTATGTCTATCTGAGGGTTGTTTTAAGTTATCTTTGTGTTGTATTTCAAATTTAGAAATAATTGCTTTATGTTTTATTACTAATTTACTCTTGGTTCTTCTATCCTCTAGCGTTTCAAGATTTAATAATTTAGCTAATGGTGTTACTCTTGTCAGTTTTAAATATTCTCAAGTAATGAATGTGGCAGCTCGTTTTTTTTTGGATTTGTTCTAACTTATCACTATTTTTTTTGGTGGATGGGTCCCATAAAGAAGATGCATATTCTAGTATAGGTCTCACCAGGGTGAGGTAGCATTTTAGTTTTATATCTTTGTTTCATTTGTAAAAGTTTCTTTTTATAAAGCCTAAGGTTTTAGTTGATTTTTTAATAACTTCATTGACATGGGGATTCCAAGATAGTTTCTCATTTATTATGACTCCTAAGTATTTTGCATCTTTAGTTTGGGTTAGTTCTTTTCCATTGATGAAGTATTATCAATTGAAATTTTTCTGGGTGGAAGGACATACTCCTGTTAGTTTCCCATTTTATTAATTCATCTAAGTCTTTTTGTACAATTTTGCTATCTTGTTCTGACTGGATTGTTCTACAGATTATACAATCATCAGCAAATAACCTAACGTTAGTTCCTGTTGAGATATTGTTGGGTAAGTCATTTATATAAATTAAAAATAGTAAAGGACCTAGGACAGTTCCTTGAGGAACTCCTGAGTTAACCTTTATTGGTGTAGATATAGAACAATTAATTATTACAGTTTGCTCCCTACCCAATAGGAAATCTTGGATCCAGTGATGTAAGGGACCTGAGATTCCAAAGTATTTAAGTTTTTTAAGTAAACTAAGGTGGTGAACTTTGTCGAATGCTTTTGAGAAGTCTAGTAATTTGTATATATTTGATCATTATTATCTAAGCCTTTTGATAGGTCATCTATTAGGCCCATTAATTGTGTTTCACATGATCTGTTTTTTTCTAAAGCCATGTTGGTGTGGGCATAGGGCATTATATTTGTCAAGGTGGTTAACTATTCTGCTATATATTATGTGTTCCAGTAATTTACAGGTGATACTAGAAAGTGATACAGGTCTGTAATGACCAGGGTCGGACTTGTCACCTTTCTTAAAGAGTGGCGTTACATTGGCTAATTTCCAATCCTGGAACACTTTACCCTGGTTTAGAGAGGCTTGAAAAGAACTATAAGGATTGGGGACAGTTCATTGCTTAATTCTTTTAATAACCTGGCAGGTAATTCATCTGGGCCAGTAGCTTTATTTATTTTAAAGTTTTTTAGGAGTGAATGTATACCTATCTCATCTACAGTTATGTTACCTATTTCTTCCAATTTATTTAAATTCATTGAAATTTCCTTTTCGCCTGAGGCAGAAAATGATGATGCAAAATATTTGTTAAGGATATTAGCTTTAGTTTCATTATCATTATAGGTTTTATTATTTGAGCCTTTTAGTGTGGCTATACCTGAAGGCTCCATTTTTTTAGATTTGATAAAGGACCATAAGTTTTTATTGTTATCTTTAGTTATCACATTGTTTATATAATTATTTTGGAGGTTACGGCAAAGTTTTTGTGTCAGGTGTTTAATTTGTAAGTTTTTTTTGTGCATCCTTTCTAAATTAGTAGTCTTAAATTTCTTAAATAAATTCTCCTTTAGTTTGCAATACTTTTTAAATTTAAAATTGAACCAGCATTTATTAATTCTATTTGAAGTTATTTTTGTTGGAACATTCTGATCCATTATGGCTTTTAGATTTGTTCGTATTTCCTTCCATATTTCTTCTACAGGGCTAATTAGACTGAATTTACTTAGGAAATTTCGTTGGAAATTAGAAGCTGATTGGTGTAATTTTATTAAGTTGCATTTATTCCAAAGATATATAGTTCTTCTAGGCATCTTATTTATTTTAGTTTTTATTGTGTTCGTTACCCTAACAATATCATGGTCAGACAGCCCAGGAATTATTGTGAAGTCTAGTTCTAGTCCTGGTCTGTTTGTTAGGAATAAATCTAGTATTTTGTTTTTCCTAGTTGATTTTCTTACAATCTGTTCTATGTTTATGTTGTTTATTGTGTCTAAGAAATGTTCATTAATTTCTTTATTATTTTGGTGGCTATCAATTGTATAGTTTTTCCAATTTATATCTGGAACATTTAAGTCCCTCATTGTCCAAATTACAGCATTTTTATGATTGTCTTTAATATAAAATTAGTTGACTGCAGAGATTCCTCATGCATTCTATGTTTGTATTTGGTAGCCTATATAGGCCGCCTACAATAAAGGGTGATGAGTTTTTGATGTAATACTTTTACCTGGATCGATAGGATTACGGTTTTCCCTTCTAACAAAAAGAAAATCAGCCTGCTTTTTAAATGGACTAACCAAGACTGCCTGCCTTTTTTAATGAACCAACCCAGCCTTCCTGAATTTTTTGATGAAATAACCCAGCCTGCCTGCCATTTTTATGGACTATTCCAGCCTACCTTCCTGCCTTCTTTATGGACTTACCCAGCTGCCGGATTTTTTTTATGGACTAAGCCAGCCAGCCTGCCTTTATTGATGATTAACCCAGTCTGTCTGTCTGTTTTGATGAACTAACCCAGCCCTCCTGCCTTTTTTATGAACTAACCAAGCAAACCTGCCCCATTCTTCCCATAAGTCTTGGCACTTGAATTTTCGGTTATGTCATTTCTGACAACAATGATGACAGTGATATTACTTATAAACATTTTGAGTAAAAACTTGTGAAACCACACAGGCGGGTTCAATATCGTGACAAAATTCCCACAGACAGTTTTGATTAACATTCATTTGTAAATGCGAATTGTGATCTATTAATTCAATAAAATATTTATGAAACAAATACTAGTTTTCAAGTAAAACAGCCCAGCCATTCTTTGCCAAAAGCTAAGCAAATATAGGCTCCTTCCATGTTATAGAGGATATTTGGTTATTGTTCTTTTAACGCGTATGTAGTTGGTAGTACACATTTTTTACATCGTCTTGTAGAACCTTTATTTTGTGAACTATAGACGCATTTTCATTCATTAAACTTTATGACTTGTTCTTATTTGCATTGATTAAAACATCTTTAAGGATATGTAGTAATTTTTTTATTTCGGCTGTGGAAATTAACGATTTATGTCTCGATTAATCAATAAAAATTTAAGCTAATAAATAAAGATCCAACTAATTTTCCTCGGTAAAAATTCGATGAAACTTTCAGAAAATATTTATATATATTTTTTCAATTTATTAAAGATCTAGCAATTCGCTGTGGAAATTAGAATTTCAGTTAGCGTTGAGAACCCACATATAACCAATTCAAAACACTTATTGCCTTTAATCTGAATCAAGAAGGATATACTAAATATATTAACTTTAACCGTTAAGGCTCCTACGTACACAAGAAATTGGTGATTTTAAGATGCGTCTTTCTTTTTTTTATCAAACTCATATTGGGAAAAAACCTATATTTCGGCAATCGTCACCTTAGTGAGAGGTTATTTAATCTTACCATCGCGGGAAGAGGGGGTACTCAACAACTTCCAAAAGTGTGAAGCTTCTACGTACTCGAAAACTTGGAGAATTAGCGTTGATTCAGTTTCATATATCCTACATTACGTGAAAAAAAGTTTTTGAGCAACCGCCCCCCGCCCCCATGAGTGGAATTTTTTTAAAAATTTATATTATTTATTATTTTGGTCTACCTACATGGAAAATAAGAGAATTATATGTAGTAGTGTGCACACCCACACCGCGCCGCACCACGTGCATCGCACCGAGATGCACTGGTATGAAAGGAAGCCACCACTCGGCTACATTTTTGGCGCTGCGAGCAGGGTACAGTGAGGATAGTTTGTGCTAAATAGTGAAGTGTTTGAAATTCTTACGCCATGGAACAAGTAGAACAGTTACAGTTCACAAGACTACCCGGGCTACAAAAGTTCACAGGTGACGGCGGAGCGGAGCAGTTCGTTAAAGAGGTACGTCTGCTACTACAGTTACAGCTGTGCCTCCAGCCTCAGCTGTCACCTGGATCCTGGGTGCACTGGAGGGGCGTGCCCGACAGGACATCCTGGATCAGGCACCGTCAGACATCAACACCCCCGATAAACTGCTGCAAATCATAGTGGAGAAATGGGGTGAGTAGAGAGATGCAAGCACTCTCACAGCAGCTTTCTACCGACGTCAACAAGCCCTTGACGAGAAAGTTGATGACTACTCGGCGGCGTTAAAACGTCTGTTCGAACTGGCGAACTCTGCACGACCAGGTATTTTGGCGGACGACATGCTCCGAGATACCTTCATTCAAGGTCTTCAGCCGACCGACCTACGTCGTGATGTAAGTGCATACGCCAGATTACACGCTGGCAGCTCGTTCGACGACATCCTAAAGTAGGCCCAACGTTGCGGGAGAGAGGACTCCTCCGATGCCGCCACCACAGCACAGCTCATAGCATCTCCGCCTCCAGACCCCACCCAGCTGACAACACAACTAATGACCTACATAGATTCCCACCCAGCTGACAACACAACTAATGACCTACATAGATCAGCAAGTTGCAGCACTATGGGGAAGGTACCAGCAATCTACGCTACAAGCCAGAGATGATTCTGATCCCAGGCTACCTGATTCTCCACCATCACACAGACATGCCACGTCAAGTCAGCGGAAATCCCGTCGCCGAAAAGAGGTATGTCTTTGGTGTAATAGAAAAGGACACGTTGAGGTTGACTGTCGTGCCAAGAGGAGGTACGTCGCTCACCACAATGGTTCACCTCCATTCCGGAAAAGTCCATGTCTACCTGGATACCAGGAAGTTAAGACCAAGTCAGCCACAGGAGCTGCACGGGTCATGCCAGTCCAACGTATGGCAAACGTCAGTGAAACAACACGCTCCGTGACAGCGTCCCTGTGTTCCCAGCGTAAATACGATAGGGACTTGGCGACCAGGTACAACACACCTGACTGGCAGCACACCACGCGGAAGCAACATCGTGTGAACAGCAACAGGTCCTCTCATACACCTAGGTCCAGTGAGTACACGCCCAGGGCTACTGTCGGCCGCGGCGAGTTCAGAGAACGGCCGATCAAGCGCCGTAACCCCCTGACTCGTCGGGATTTTAACAGTGGATCTCAAATTCAAGAGATCCCGCTACGCAACCAGTCAACCCATCGGGTTGATGGCTTTCAGCGACGATTCCATACAGGGGAGAGCTGTAAGGCCAAGCATGTGCCGGTGCCATCAGCTGTCAACGTCAGAGAAAGCTACAGAGATTCTCACACAGGCTCTATCCTACCTCCGAGACATCGATACCGGCCTACAAAGGATCCCTTGACGGCAAAGAAACATAACAACTCTACACCAGCCAGCACTGTGTTGAAAGAGCATGTCACGGCCAAACGGGATCAATATATAGAGGACTTGGGACACGTACCCAAATGTCAAACGGGTGTTACCACAACCCACCATGAACACTCGCCCAAGCACACGATCATTCATCAGATAGACAACAAACCAGAAGGCACGGTGCCACCAGAAGACCCTGGCTATGACACTGACCACGCAACAGGTGGACAGGTCACAGTCGGGATAAGGCAGCCTCCTCAAGCCAAGCCACGAAGATCCCGTATGCTGCAGTCTTTAAACAATGACATGATACCAAAACGGTATCTTAACATGACTTTTAGATTTGTCTTCAGTTTTTACATTGATGTTCTTTAAAACTATGTTAGATACATATACATGTCAAAACATATAATTTAGTGCCCTCTACCTATGATTTTATACACATATTGGTTTTGTCTCTAGGTACCACTCTTATCGAATAATGCAGTGACAAATGTATAACATTTATTATTTTAACTATTATAAATTTTAGTTGTAGTTTACGCCAGCGAGGGCGCTGGGATTCAAAGGCCGGGGGTGAATGTAGTAGTGTGCAAACCTACACCGCGCCGCACCACGTGCATCGCACCGAGATGCACTGGTATGAAAGGAAGGAGAGAGAGATTGACGGTTGAGTGTGCCATAGGATGTTTACTTTATTTTTTAACTATAAAAGCACTGCTTTAGTCCCACATTATAAAACCTGTTTTACTTAGCCACCACTCGGCTACATGTAGATTTTCAATTTTTATAAATTTCATATAAGAAAAAAAAAGTTTTTGGGGCCCCGACCGCAATGTGTGTGTATTTCAAAATTCTTTTAAACCGACTTTCGTCGTGAGAAAATATTTAACAATTTCAAAAAGTTTCATGCCCTTGCATACACGGAAAATAGGATAATTAGTGATGAGTTGGTTTTTAATATAAGAAAAACTATATTTGGGCCGCCGGCCCCACATGAGAGGGAGTTTTAACATTTTTTTAGCAAATTTACGTCTGTAGCAGGTATTCAAAAAATTTCCACAGTTTCATGCTTCTACCTATACGGGAAATAGGAGAATTAGTGATTTTTAATTTTTATATATTTCATATAAGGAAAATAGTTTTTTGAGCCCCGGCCCCAATGAGTGGGAAATTTAACTTTTTTTTTTAGGTCCCATTATCGTACGAAACATGTTTTAAAAAATAGAACATTTTCAATTTTTATAAAGCCCATATCAGAAAAAAAAATTGGGTCCCCGGCCCCACATGAGCGAGATTTTTAAAATTCTTTTTTGCCCGTTTACGTCGTGCTAGGCTACCCAACAACTTCTCAAAATTTATGCTCCTACCTACACGGGAAATTTGAAAATTAGTGATGAGTTGATTTTCAATATAAGAAAAACTATATTTGGGCTCCCAGCCCCCATGAGATGGAGTTTTAACATATTTTTAGCCAATTTTCGCCAGTAGCGTGTACTCATGACATTTCCAAAGTTTTACATTTCTATCTTTACGGTAAAAAGGAGAATTAGTGGTTTTTAATTTGTATCTATCTCATATATGAAAAAAAAACGTTTTTGGGGCCCTGAAACACTTTTTCCCAAATTATCGTCGATAGTATAAACTCAAAAAAATGTCCAAAATTTCATGAGTCGTTAGTGGGTACCCAACAACTTCCCAAAGTTTCAAACTTCAACCTACACGGCAAATATGAAAATGGGTGATTTCAATTTTTATGAAGCCCATGTCAGGGAAAAAACTTTTTTGGCCCCCGGCCCCACATGAGCGAGATTTAAAACAAAAAAATTTCGCCAATTTTCGTAGTGAGAGGGTACCCAACAACTTCCTAAAGTTTCATGCTCCTACCTACACGGGAAGTTAGATAGTTAGTGATGAATAAGTCAGTCAGTTACTAACTGAGTTAGTCAGTGTAGGCTTCCCATTTTCTTAGAGTAGATCATTAATTTTTAATAAACACTCTTATAGCCCAGATCACAAGCTTGTATCACTGAGGAACATAGTAAAACAGTCCACAACAGTTCAAGCTATTATTTTTAACGTTTATGCAACAGGGGAAATAACTCAATAAAGCAATTTAAATTTCAACAATTTGTTTTATGTCACTTGAGATATTTGGCTTTAATCGAAATGTACGATTAATTCATGAAAGTTAAATAAAGCGAAATCGTTACCAGCCCTAATTCTTACTAATCTTTTTTTTTTTTTTAAATCATAGCTGCAATTTTAAAAGTGATATAACTATAGCTTGTCTCCTATTAGAAAAGTTAATGTCTCTCGTCCGTTAATGAAATTCCGAGACAAATCAGAGTGTGCTTTGTAACTATTTATCTACCTATTAATCAATTGGTGCCATCCTTTTGATGGTGCTGCATTTCAGTGGTATCTTTCTTGTTAGTGTCAACATTTAGATGGTGATGCCCTTTGGATGGTGTAATGCCTGAAACGTGTCACATTATGGATGTTGTTCTTCCATTGATAGTGCCTTTCTTTGCATGGTGTCACCCCTTGGATAATGTTGCCCCATGTTTGGTGACGCCTCAGGGATGGTGTCACACCTTTAAGAAGATACCCTATGGATGATGTCATGCCTGAAACGTGTCACCTTATGGATGTTGTTCTTCCATAGAGAGTGCTTTCTTTGCATGGTTTCACCCCTTGGATAAGGTAGCCCCATGTTTGGTGACGCCTCAATGATGGTGTCACCTTTAAGACGATACCCTAAGGATGGCGTCGTGCTTTGGGCGGTGTGGTCCAATGGATGGTATCTCCCTATTGATGCTATCCTCCCTACCCCACGAATGGTTTCACCCACACGATGGCGTTAACCTGATATCACGTATGAACTCATTATTAGAGATACAATTTCCACACATCCTGTCAAAGATACGCTGCTCATGTGGTCCCCCCCCCCTAAAGAATACGAAATTATCATTCAATCAATACGAAGCGAGGTAAATTGATTATTAATTTATTTTTTATTTTACATTTACTATCTCCATGTCTACTCATTATAAAATATTAACTTAAGTGAAATGAAAAATATTCCGTTTTGGGTCACAACAGCTAAGATTTTTTAAAATCCTCTACAGGGTCGCTATGAGGGCCATCATACAAGTTATGCAAGTTGAGACATTTAAGTGTATCACATTTAATTATATGCCAGTAAATTGCAAACGCTCATGTTATCCGATGTAATGGAATGAAAAGCCTTGTTGAAAAAGGTTATCATTGCGTGATGCCCTATCCATATCTAAAGGAGGTTTGAAAGATAGGCTTTTTCCAACGAAGATAAAGAAACATTAGACCTAAGAAGAAGGGCTTACTGCTGCATACCTCCCGATCCATGGCCTGAGCTAAACGGTATATAATAGATTACATGAACTGGATTCATCCCTTAGATGCAAACAACCAATGGGTGTACTGTCCACTCGGCTATTTTCTTGGAGGTATCTACACTAGTGGCTCGTTTCCTGGCAAGATCTCTGAGATAGAGGCTGTTAGATGTATAAAACCAGCAGATCACCATCATTACTCTAAACATTTCTATGAACACAATACAAGTTCATGTATTAATGAGGAGAGACTCTGTGCCAGCAAAGATAATTACTTGGTTGTTGGACTGCGCAAAGGAGATTGTTAAGGATGGCCATGTATAGAAACCCTAAAATGTTGTAGAATGGCTGACAAGCCCGAAGAACTGACAGACCTCTACAAGGTCAAAGTACGTGTCATGTCCAGAACCAGGCGCCTGGCCTCAAACCTAGCAGGTTATCTTGGTTATGGTTGGTGTGCTGGATGTTTTTTCTAAATCTTGTGGTGAAAGTTTCGTTCTGGATAAGGACGTGTGGTATGCTGATAAAAGTGGCTATTGTGATGGATACATGCACGAACATCGGCTTGCCATGAATTACAGCGACTGTGGATTTTCAATTAAGAGCATACAATATAGCGGTCCTATTATCGAGCAGTTTGCACCGGAGAGCTTTGATTCGTGAAAGGTTTTTAACAATCATTCAACTCAAGGTACCGAATTCTTCGAAAAGAATCAAAGTTCAGTTAGGAGCGTAACTCATAATAAGACAAGCTCTTGGAGGAAAAATCAGGAGTTGGGACTGTCATTCTCATTGTAGCCGTCTGCGAGAGCTAACCTCAGTGCTCGGCATTAGTTGGCACTACAGGCGTTCTCAAGCCGTATGTTACAATAAACCTGCTGCACACCCATACAGCGCCGCACCTTGTGCATCTCAGCAAGATGCACTATGTATGAAAGAAGAAAAGAAGTAGGGAGAGAGAGAGAGAGAGAGTGACGGTTGGGTGCGCCATGGCATGTTTTCATTAGTGTTAAATAAAAGAGGGAACTCTTATTCCTATAAGTACTTTGGTCTCACCATCATCATAAAAACTGACTTGATGGCCCAAGGTTCAGACCCTTTAACTTCAATTGTATGCACTAAATTAAAGTAAAGCTGTTCTTATGCCTTAGTTCCACCATTATTATAAAACTCTCACTTGACGTGGACATTGACAAAGTGATCAGCAAGTCAGCAGCACCCATGTCTTGACCGCCACAAAGCGTGTAAGACAATTAGATGATGACCCCGACACAAAAGATATGGATTGCCCCATCTGCTCGGTCAGCACTCTTTAACATACGAACGAAGTCTAGTGTCTGTACGCCACACAAGATAGAAAACTCAGCTTCTCTACATGCATTCTAGGTCTGATGGTAAAACCTAAGAAAAGAAATACATTGACCTTACATTCTGCGGGTCCTTTTGAAGATAAATCGAAGTTATCTAAGTTCAACATAGGAATTAAAAATGGACTTAAACATTAAGTGTATCACCTTAACAGAATAGCTCAATGTCTAGACAGGGGTAAACACACTTTAATAGACGTGAAGACAATATAAGAAATGAAGCGGTGGCAGCTGTTGTAGGAGGAGGAAGACACGGGAAATTTTAACGATGACAAGGGCACGATTCTTCTTACAGTTGTCGTTAACGACAACATGCAAATAGACGTCGAGCTTAATGATAATCAGAGAGCCCAAGAAATCTGATACAAGAGTTCAGAGAAGTCATTTGTGATATCCCTAGGAGAACTACCAATGGAATACATATAATAGAATTGCAAGAAAAAACGCTTTGAAATTGTTCATCATTGTCATTTAACCCCACATCTTGGTTGTGTTAGAAGTTGAAATTCAGAAAATATTAGATTTAATGATAAGATAAGAGTTGGCATCATAATATTCCTCTCAAATTATATTGGTTAAGAAAAAAAAATGGCTCTCCGCGGACATGTTTAGATGGTATAAAACTCAACACTATCACATAAACAGTAGTGGAAGTTATGCCAAAAAACTTGCCAAAACTAGACCGTCTAATGTTAGTTCTATACATTAGCATATTCACATAAGGCATGATAGTTTAGAACTTAGAATATTATTGTTTTTATCTAACTTTAAACATACACATTCTTTAAAATAATTTTTCCGTATTTATCCCGATTTCAGATTCGTTACCTCTGTACGTATACAATAGTGTAAAGGATTGGTGCAACTTTATTGGAATAAAAAAAATATTTATTAAAAAAGCAGGTTTCCAAGATCGCATGAGAACTCTAGACAACGAAATTAAGTTCGTAATTTCCAATATAGTTTTATCTAAATTTTAACAATATTCAACATTTACTGTTGAATGTAAGTTAACTTAAGATATTTTTAAAAAAATTACTATTGGCGTCAAAATATTTAATCCAATCCATTTCCATTGTGTTTTCTCATTAATATAATACGATCATGTAAAAGATTGGTGCATTTTTATTAGAATGACAATGCATTATTTTTTATATATTAAATCAGGTTTCCAAAATTTTATTAGATGCCACGTCAGTGTGAAAAAGCACAGCAGGAAAAGCAAAGTCCGTAAGTACCATTATTGTTTTATTTTTATAGGAATTACAACGATACATTTTTAAAAAAAAACAGGTTTCCAAAATTTCATGAGATGCCTTCGTGCAGATGGAGCACGAAAGAAGTATAACATTAAGTGCGTCAGAGACACCAGAACAGGGAAAGATACTGCTTCGAAGAAGAAGAGAACCGTACAGTGTAGTCACCAGAACAACGTGGGTTATATCTTAGCAAAAAGAGAGAACAGGACAGTGTGTCATTTTATTTACAGTATGTTTAAATTATTCTATAATATTCTAAATGTTATTCATGCAGGAGCATTATTTTTTTGGTTGCCTGTTTATCTCAAAAATGTTTTCAGGTATTATCCCTATTATTTGTAAAACTTTGAATGTAATATTGCAGAGAACTTTAGTTGTTCTTGGGTTACTATTTCTAACTCTTTCACTATATTTCTCCACACAGTTCAATCACTAACTCAAAGACTCATGAACACTAAAATCTCTGTTTATTTCCTAACCTCTTTGCTTTAACTATGGTTACTCTACCTAACACTCGTCGCTTTTTTTCGTTCCTATGTCTTCTTAACTCTGTCCTTCTGTGTGTACCTGTGTGAGTCTATATGTCTGTGTGTACTTGTGTGAGTCTATCTGTATGTGCGTACCTGTGTGAGTCTATCTGTCTGTGTGTACCTGTGTGAGTCTATATGTCTGTGTGTACTTGTGTGAGTCTATCTGTATGTGTGTACCTTTTTGAGTCTATCTGTCTGTGTGTACCTGTTTGAGTCTATCGGTCTGTATGTACCTGTTTGAGTCTATCTGTATATGTGTACCTGTGTGAGTCTATATGTCTGTGTGTACCTGTGTGAGTCTATCTTTTTGTGTGTACCTGTGTGAGTCTATATGTCTGTGTGTACCTGTGTGATTCTATCTGTATGTATGTACCTGTGTGAGTCTATCTGTCTGTGTGTACCTGTGTGAGTATATCTGTATTTATGTACCTGTTTGAGTCTATCTTTTTGTGTGTACCTGTGTGAGTCTATATGTCTGTGTGTACCTGTGTGATTCTATCTGTCTGTGTGTACCTGTGTGTGTCTATCTGTCTGTTTGTACCTGCGTGAGTCTATCTGTCTGTGTGTACCTGTGTGAGTCTATCTGTTTTTGTGTACCTGTGTGAGTCTATCTGTCTGTTTATACCTGCGTGAGTCTATCTGTCTGTGTGTACCTGTGTGAGTCTATCTGTTTTTGTGTACCTGTGTGAGTCTATCTGTATGTGTGTACCTGTGTGTGTCTATCTGTCTGTTTGTACCTGCGTGAGTCTATCTGTCTGTGTGTACCTGTTTGAGTCTATCGGTCTGTATGTACCTCTTTGAGTCTATCTATATGTGTGTACCTGTGTGAGTCTATATGTCTGTGTGTACCTGTGTGAGTCTATCTTTTTGTGTGTACCTGTGTGAGTCTATATGTCTGTGTGTACCTGTGTGATTCTATCTGTATGTATGTACCTGTGTGAGTCTATCTGTCTGTGTGTACCTGTGTGAGTATATCTGTATGTATGTACCTGTGTGAGTCTATCTTTTTGTGTGTACGTGTGTGAGTCTATATGTCTGTGTGTACATGTGTGATTCTATCTGTCTGTGTGTACCTGTGTGTGTCTATCTGTATGTGTGTACCTGTGTGAGTCTATCTGTCTGTGTGTACCTGTGTGAGTCTATATGTCTGTTTGTACCTGTGTGAGTCTATCTGTATGTGTGTACCTGTGTGAGTCTATATGTCTGTGTGTACCTGTGTGAGTCTATCTGTATGTGTGTACCTGTGTAAGTCTATCTGTATGTATGTACCTGTGTGAGTCTATCTGTCTGTGTGTACCTGTGTGAGTCTATCTGTCTGTGTGTACCTGTGTGAGTCTATCTGTCTGTGTGTACCTGCGTGAGTTTGTATGTCTGTGTGTACGTGTGTGAGTCTATCTGTCGGTGTGTATCTGTGTGAGTCTATCTGTATGAGTGTACCTTTTTGAGTCTATCTGTCTGTGTGTACCTGTTTGAGTCTATCTGTCTGTATGTACCTGTGAGATTCTATCTGTCTGTTTCTACTCGTGTGAGTATATCTGTCTGTGCACCTGTGTGAGTATATCTGTTTAAGTCCCTCTCTCCGTCAGTGCGCTCCCTCTAGTCCCGTCAGACTTCGCCCCCTATCCCATTGTCCGAAAGTCAACTGTCAATCATCTTGTACCTCCCCTAGATAAGACGGGGTGGGTTGGTTTGACGTAATCTATCTCTGGTCACTAATCCCTTTACCTGGTACGCTGCTACACCCGTTCTCAAATGTCGGCCCCTTTCAACTACCACTCGGACGGCCTGCTTCCCAATTCAAACAAGGTAACATCCAAACATCACATTTTGCACCTTTGGCCCCCTGGACTTGCGGCACCGCAAGGGACCAAACAGTCTCCACCTAACCACACCAAATTCCCGACAATATTGTAGGATCTCTATTATTTTAGCCTGTTTTACTGTGACGGTTTTAGAAATATTATTAGTCTTGGTATTTTCTTGATTTAAATAAGATGTAAAATATTCTAGAAGCTTTTGTAATTTCGTCTCTATATTTTAAAACAGATTATAATGGGATTCATTTTAAAGCCTTTTTTCAAAGAAGATTTTTCAAATTTTCAGATTGGTAAACCTCACGGGATAGAATTTCCCTAGCCCACTCACCACTGCTGGTGGGGATCCTATACCAGTGGTCGAAACACAAAGAAGAAAATGAGGATAGTTCCTCTCACATTGGGTGCATGAAATGTGTGCACTCTCCTTGAACGAGACGGTGCAGACAGACCTTAGAGGAGAACAGCCCTGATTGGTAACGCCAGATATCACATCGACGTTACACCCCTGATGGAGACTAGGCTCGCGAGCGAAGGAGAGCTCTGTGATAGAGGCTTTGGTTACACATTCTTCTGGAGCAGCAGAGGAATGGCATGAAGCAGAAGAAAAGTTGTTTTCTGCTTACTCGAATTGCGATGTCAAGAATTGAATTTAATACAGTTAATGAAAACATTGACTAATTTTAAATGAGCACATTTATCATTATATCTACAATGGACCTAGCGTTAGACCAAAAACCAATCAAACAATTATATCAAATTTAAACGTTTGTAATGTTATCAAATAGATTCCCCTTCCCCAAATAAAAAATATATTGAATATAT
>MUZC01001771.1:6439-19065 GCA_002072015.1 Radix auricularia | reverse complement strand
TATATATATATATATATATATATTAAATGCATAGTCAGTGTCGTTTTGACTTAAAATATTTTTACATAATACTATTCAGATCATTTTAAAATACCTATCTTGCTTCTGAAATTCACCAGTTGCATTTTCGATAGGGGGCTTTCGACGCCACAAATTTGTCTGAGTTGAATTGGAAGGACCTCGAGCCTGGGGAACGCACACCTAAACTTGTATATTTTGGGGTAACGGCAAAATAGTTCACCGACTCCTATCGTAAGAGAACCAAACGGAGCGGAGGTTACATCACAAAGGCTTTGCTGTCAACATCAAACGACGAAGGGTAACAATTTCATACTTTCTGTGGGTTCTCAAAATTAAGGATTATAATTAGAATTAATTTTAATTTCTTGATAACTTACGCCATCCGGCGTCTGATGGCCTACCAACCGGCACTTTGAGAAGCATTGATGATTTTTAAAAAAATAATTTAAAAATATGATAAATATATAAATTGTAAGTCACCATATATATAAGTAGAAGTTCTCTTTTGATTTGATGTCTCATTTCATCAAACCACTCTTCTCCACCTCGTCACACATTGTCAAAAAAATGAGACCCCATGTGCGTGACGTCATTTATTGATGTTCCCTAAATAAAACAAAAAAATAAGTAAGGCCTAGCATATTTGAAATAAAATAATATGCCTATTTGAAAATATACATTACAAATGTGTTGACAAAGGATATTTTGGTATGACATTGACAAAACAAAAGAGTGTTAAATCACCCAGAAAAGCAGAACAAACTCATGCACTCTTTTCTCAAAGTTGGTATTCACTGAATTTGACGAGCTTACAATCAAAATTAACATTTCAAAAATATGGATCTAGTTTGGGGAATGTGATTATCTAAGAACTTTAAAACCAAGAAGTATGGCCGGGGCATTGCAGCCTAGTTTTGATAATAAAATTTTACAGTCCCCAACACAATAAAAAAAACAATAAATAAATAGAACAGCTTCAGTCAGTATTCGGCAAAAATTATGTTCATGTTGAAGGTTTATATCTTGTCCTTTTTATTACTGACAAGTTATTTCATAGACGTACTGAAACTACGACCCGTGGGCTGGACCCAGAACCCGGTTGTAAGATCCTCCGGTCCACCTGCGGTAGTTAACATTTCTTTGGTAAAACTTAAATAATGTATTCTGTTTAAAAATTATTTTAAAAACATAGTATATTAGTTTCGAAAAGGAAAACATTTTATTGATGGAAACTTCATTGAATAAACTCAAGTAAATGCAATATCTGAAATCCCACTATGATTAGCACTTTTGAAGTGTTTAGAGACAGAAAACATGGCATGTTCATTTATATTTTGTAGTTGTTATCTAAACCCCAATCTCCCAGGCGATCAACTGCCTCATCCATTTCGACTTTATTACACCTTTTGCAAAGAATAGCATAAAGTTCGTTGCGACTTGTGCGAGTGAATCTTCTATTATTTACAGTTTTTCCAAAAGGAAAGAAATGTAGTATACTACTATTTCAGGTATTTCAACGGTTATGGTCACAATATTTTTTTCCAATGTGTTCTTTCATAGTAAGAAGGTGACTTCTTACAAGTATACTTTAAACTTTAAATGACTCCTATCTCTAGATATGAACGACTCTACTCATTTTACGAAAGCAACATAACTTTCCCGGGTTAATTGAAGCCAAATGAAATTCAAATCAAGAAAGATTTGTTTTTTGTTTGAAACATACATAGAATAAAAACTTTAGAAAGTATGTTCATGGGCGTTTTAAAAAAGATTGAAGGAGGAGTTTAAGTTTGAAAAAAGGAGGCGGAGATGGGACTTGGAAGGAACGAGGAAGGGTCGAGTTCAGGAGGTCTGAACGATGTTGGAAGTTGTGATTTTTCCGAATTCTCTGTTCAAACTCCGTGCAGACGGGGCACGGTCGTCGAGTGGCATGCGCCTTAAATAAGTACCAAAAACTAATTATGGAAACAAAGGTGACTGGGTAATGTATATAACCGTCATAACCGTTACCTGAGAATGCGGTCTCCCTACCAACAGACCAGTGGTGGAATACACGACCGGCGATGGAATGCATGAGCGGCGATGTCTGTGGACGCAACATTTTCTGTAGAAAAGGAGGTCTTTACTTTGAAGACTTTTAAAAAAAATTAATTGTGTACTGAAACCAGTTGTTTTCGCTGTGAACTTCATTTAGGGACACGAAGTTCATCCCCAGCATCCCGGGTTAAACTTATAGAAATTATAATTTCTCTGACCTACTTTTTCTCGCAGAAATAACTGCGTTCAATTATATTTACATAACTCGATTATTTGTTTAATCCAATTTTAGGCCCCAGACCAAATTTTTTAATTTTTTTAAAATCAACACCCACACCCCTAAAATCCAACACGTGACGTGAGTTTGACGGGTCCCGATGGAATTTTAAGTATTTTTTTTTTTTTATAAAACGCGGTGTTATGATACAACCTAAATTTCATGGTAAAAATTTTGCTCAACACTCAAAGAGATTTGTTGTAATGATTGAATATGATGGGAGAGGACAGCATTTTACTCATGGTGATTGCATCAAATAGTTTATGATAAAAAGCAAATGAATTCTGTAGATTTGTTTAAAACCCTTAACATGTGTGTAATTTGTGCGTAGAACACAAGAACTTATCGAAAACCTAGTTTTAGGGAAGCGAGAGAAAAATAAAGACTCGTAATTTTAGGGGAAAAGCTTCAGTAAGTCATAGTTTAATGTAGGAAAACATCTTGCATGTAACATTTACCAATCAAAGTCTTGCATGCAAAATTTACCAATTAACGTCTTTTCATCACAATTTACAAAAGTCATGCATGCAGCATGTACCAATCAAAGTCTTGCACGCAACATTCACAACCAAAGCCTTGTAAGCAACATTTACAAAATTCTGGCATACAACATTTACCTTTCAAAGTATTTCATGCAACATTTACCAATCAAAGTCTTGAATGCAACATTTACCAATCCAAATCTTGAATGCACCACAATCGAAAGTCTTGTATTCAACATTTACCAATCAAAGTCTTGTATGCAACATTTATCAATCAAAGTCTTTGCAAGCACAATTTACGAAAGTCTTGTATGCAACATTTACCAAACAAAGTCTTGTATGCAACATTTACCAAAAAAAGTTTTGTATGCAACATTTACCAAACAAATAGGAAATACAATCTGCTCTTCTCGCAAGACCAAAGTGCAGCACACCTAGACTTACTATAAGTTCAGTATTTTTCTTAACATATTTTAATAACTAGCTTGAATCTGTTGTTCCTCCATTTTCTATTATCAATCCTTCAGGCGTTCATCCACCGTCAATCATTGTTTTATCATTTAGCTTATATTTTCCCACACTACCTTCTACTAAGTTTTACAAGCATACAGTCTGCAGCTGATAGGGGCGATACAAATGCTATGTACGAGCACAAAAACAAGCAACGGGCCCTCTGACCTCCAAGACAGCACCCCTTTTGTCAAAATCAGAGTAACTTATTACTGATCGAGACCTACAACTCAAAAAGTTGTTTGAGCACTACTTTGAATTGTACGCAACAATAAATCATGTCTCAACTGCTGCCCTGGACGATATCCCGGACCTGCCGGTCTTGGAAGAGCTTGATACTCTACCCACCATAGATGAGCTAAGAAGAGCCGTTTGTCTAGCCTGTGGGAAAGCCCCTGGCAATGATGGAATTCCACCAGAAGCTCTCAAATGTGGAAAGGGAGTACTTTCACAGCCTTTGCACGACCTCATCACTCTGAGCTGGGAACAGGGACAGATACCACAGGAGTTAAAAGATGCCAACATCGTTACACTGTATAAGAATAAAGGAGACAAGTGCGACTGCAATAACTATCGTGGAGTTTCTCTTCTGAGTATAGTTGAAAAGGCTTTCGCCCGAGTTGCATTAACACGCCCGCAGACCCTAGTATTGCGTGTACTCCCAGAATCTAATTGTGGCTTTCGAGCCGGACGATCAACAGCAGACCTGATCTTGTCTCTGCGTCAGCTGCAGGAGAAATGCAGGGAGCAACATATGCCTCTATACATCGCGTTCGTCGACCTAACCAAAGCTTTCGATCATGTCAGCAGATGCGGGCTTTTCCAGATCTTGGTTAAAATAGGCTATCCTACACATCTGCTTATCATTTTCAAGCGATTCCACGATAACAAGCAGGGCACAGTGTGTTATAAAGATATCACATCTAAAGCTTTTCCAGTAAGTAGGTGAGTAAATAAAGGCTGCGTGCCGGCACCTACTCTATGCAATATTCTTTTCCATCTCACTCCATTATGCCTTCAAAAGCAACAGCGTGGGGACACACACACACCAGAGCTGATGAGAGATTATTCAATGTTGTGCGACTTAGAGCAAAGTCAAAAAAAAAAAGATTATGCTGCACAAGCTCTTATTTACAGACGACGCTGCCTTAATATCTCACACAACAGACGGACTGCAGAACCTTTTATCTATTTTCTCCAACCTTTTATCGATCTTTTCCAACCCTTTTTCCCATCTTCTCCAACCTTTTATCCATCTTCTCCAACCTTTTATCCATCTTCTCCAATCTTTTATCCATCTTCTCCGCTGCCTGCTAAAAGTTTGATCTGAGCATTAGCACAAAGAAAACCAACATTATGGCACAGGATGCTGCCTCCCTCCCGACTATCGCTATAGACGACTGCAACTTGGATGTTGTTGACAGTTTTACATATCAGGAATCTAACATCTCGAGCACCTTTCACTGATAAGCTTAGGGGTAGGGAAGGCAGCAGCTGTTATGGCTGGACTGTACAAAGGAGCCTGGTCTAATGCCCAACTCACAGCAAGGACTAAGCTGCAGGTATACCAGGTCTGCGTACTGAGCACGCTCCTCTATGGATGCGAGTCATGGACGACTAATACCAGGCATAAAGGAAGGCTCAATAGCTTCCACCTCAAATGCCTTTGCCGCATTCTTGACATCGAATTGCAAGAGAAAGTCCCCAACATGGAGGTCCAGGTTCATGCGAGCATGGTTGTTCGGCCATGTCTAAGATATACATACACGGACTTATGTTGGAGAGACATAAAAGTCGCCAACATCGACAGACAAAACTTAGAAAACCTGGCAGAGAATAGGATGACGTGGCGGGCTATATTGAAAGAATGATCATTAAGAGCAGAGGAACAAATTAGTGTAGAAGTTGTTGGGAAAAAAGTGAGAAAAAAGGCCAGGTAACTCCCCACTACTGCAATCGTGTGTGACATGCAGAAGAGACTGCCACTCAAGGATCGGTCTCATCAGCCACACAAGAGCTGTGAATAATAAAGATAAATCTATAGTCTTTTATAGACGGACAGTTGTCATACATATTAACGTCAACGGTAAATTATATTCTCTTCTGATGACAACTTTATTCTACATTCTTCAGAAACAAACTTTGACACCTGCCATTCCCCCCCCACTACCTTCTATTTAAGTTTCACAACTTTTCAGCCCTATTATCTGTTCCTGTTTACCACCCATCACATAATGTTCACATCATTCTGTTGATGCATAATTCAGTGGTCCCCAAACTTTTTATTCACTATAAAGCTAAGTCAATGAGAAACCTAAGCTTGTTCCTCTGCAACAACATGGTTCCATTTGGGGGTAATAGGTGTAATGACTTCATAAGTGAGCTTCTTAAATTAATCTAATAAAAAATTTCGCAACGAGTTTAAAGTCCGTCTTGATGTGCAATCTTAAGCTGTTAAAATATTTCTATGGTTTGTTGACTAATGGGTCGTGGCTCAATTCCGTACCATTACTTGTGGGGGCGGGTTCGTTGAAAAGTAGCACTTCAAGTCTTTCAGAAGCCAAGTCCATTGATTGTGAATCAACTTTGCAAATGAATGCTCTAGGTCAGTCTCGCCTAAAATCCCGAGTGTTCGAAGCATCTCCAAACCCACAATGGCGTTACTTGGTCTACAAAACTGAAAACAGATGTCATTTTGCTGTGGCGGGACAGATTGGGTTCATTGAACAGACTAAATATGTAACTCGAGTAAGCTGGGTTTGTTACCCACACAATCTCACTTAAATCATCCTCCAGCGGTGACTTCTTTTCTGAGAAAAATCTTAGCAATGGCTCTCGTATTTCAATTACTGTTGAATTTTCCTCTGAATTACCCTTTATCACTGTGCACAAAACAAGAGAACACAAGTGGTCTACATACATCACATTAAAAGATCATCAAAGGGGCACCAGTTAAGTGTTCTAGCCTAAAGTGGTAAGTAACTTTTAAAATAGTAAAACCCACCCAGTGACTTGAACCGTTCTACTACTGTGATGTTGGTTGACAAAAGTAGTTTACATAGCAAATCTTCATCAATGCCTTCCTGCTAAAGATACTATAGATAAACAAGTCATTGCATTCTAGTCGATATCTATCTGGAGAGTGCGTGCTATATCCTCTACCTTATTCTCAATATGCCTAGTAACAGTGATAGTCGACCAAGACACATGTCCTATCATTTTAACAGCAGTGTCTCATATAGGCTCACGGCAAATGTCTTTAGTGTAGGACACGATCAATTCTTCACTGATGGTGAAAGGTTTTTTTTTAAGCCGAAACTTCGCGTGTAGCTGCCAAATGTGATGCTCTTATTGTAATCTCCCTGATTGATACAAGTTTTCTCTGTTCTTCGTGTTCCCGTTTTGATTTATTTCTTAATTTCAAAATGTCCAGATACTTGGGAAAAGTTGGAACCCCCNAAATAATAAAATAATAAAATCATTAAACACGGTAAATGGAATGGAAATATTTTAATGTTTCTTTGGCGTCCCGGTACCCTTTGTTCCATGGGCTGGTACCGGTCCACGGCCCTGGAGTTGGGGACCACTGTTGTATAACAACAGCATCTTCGTGACAACAGCCCTCTTTTACCCTCCCATTTTCCTGCATTTCACGTGTATTCGCATAACTCAAATTTATGTCAATTTTATGTTTTTGTTTACTAGCTTATTTTGAGCCCACGTTCTGTTTTTGATGTACCTCGTTTTGAGATTTTATGACGTTTCTTACTTTATGATCCTATAATTTTCCTTTAGCCAGTCATTCCTAACTTTATGAAATCGCCAGTTTATTAAGACATACATGATTTATAGACTTGAAATTAACAACGAGGAATTTCTCTACTGAATGTATTATCGATATATATAATTCTTATCATGGTCCAACCATCGCGGACACCAAGCAAGCTGTCTGAACCCACCGACCAATCAAATTGCAAGAAAAGTTAGTAAACAGCGTGGGGGGGGGTCCTTCAACAGTTCGTTAAATTGAAGTCAATTACTATGTTTTTTCATAACATCAAAATAACATGTATTTCCTAGTTTAATGGTTAAAACATTCGCCTAAAACGCGGAGGTCGCAGGTTCGATCCCCAGCTAAGACATTACTTTTTTTAATTTTTAAAAAAATTTGTCTTTGTGCCCGCCCGTCCATTTCCTAATATCAATTCGATCACTATAACAAACACAAGACGAGTGGAAATAAATATGACGATTGAACTTTGTCAGGTTATGCCAATTAGTTTATGACTGGCAAGCTATATATAGGCATGTGTGGGGTGGCAAGTGGCTAACCATAGATAAAAAAAATGCGTCGCAATTATCCCCGCATCCGAGGTTAATTCGCATTGTTCTGATTTCAACGTGATGTAGTTTGTGTCTGTTCATCGCCCCCCCCCCCTAATTTCTTTGCACTATCTATGAGCAAATCTGCGACGTATGCTACGCCACGGGCATCTAGTTAAGTTTATTTCATCCGATTTAGATGTTTAAAGTTTATGACTAATACAACGTGGTGCTCAAACCTGGATGCGCCATTAATTCAACCTAGAAAAACTGGAGCTGATCTTTGTGTTGTTTTATTTGTCCCCGTCAAATTATTTTTTTTTATAAACTTCTGGGTTGAATTAATGGCGCATTCTTATGCTGACAGTGGCATAGCTTTTGAGGGGGAGGGGGAGTCTATACTCAAAATTCTCCCCTGGACCCCCCTGCAGAGGGCACTCAGAGACCTGCTCGAATGTTTTTTTTACATCAAATATTACCCCACCACCATCTATGCAGGGCTCCAGAGTGGCCAAGTCCCAAGGTCCCCAAATCCCTACAAATCATTAGCTACGCCACTGGGCACTGGGCTGACTTTTTACTTTTTATTACCTGTATCGGTTAATGGTTTTGAAAACCACAAAACCTGCTGCAACATTTAACCAGCTTGACCAGTTTAAAATCGTCGTTTTTCTCATTGACGATATCCAGAATATTGCCGCGCCTCTCTCTCTGATTTATTCTCCAGTTGGTTTACTCGAGCTTTTTATAGAAGCAGAGCTTTGGTAAGCATCATATTTTGTTTGGATTAAAAAATTATATTTGTTGTTAAAGTTAAATATCAGTTTCTTTTTCTTAAAGATACAATTGAAACACATAACTATTTATCATCTTTGTTTACCTTACCCACTACGATCCCTTTGTACTGTGCCTTAGGTTTTATGTCGATCCTTTTTCAAAAATATCATACTTAAAGAATTTTAATTATTCCTTATGAAATCGTAGCACTCTCTGATCTCATCCTTGATGTCATTCTTTTACCTGTAATAACATACTTCGATAGGATCTCAGTTTTCACTTGGAATAAAAATCAATTCAATCCACACACACAAACAAATAGTTGTTTCCTCAAACTTAGTTTTAGTTTGAGTTTATGCGCTTACAGTAATGATTGACTGAATTTGTGAATTGAGTATTTCCTAATATTGGAAAATAACATCCGTATTTAACATTATTTTAACCCGACCTGTCACACCTGACTTGTTACACTTGGCCCTCTACACCTGGCCTGTTACACCTTCCTGTTACACCTGGCCTGTTACACCTGACCTGTCACATTTTGCCTGTTACATCTGACTTGTTACACGTGGGTTTCTACACCTGGCCTGTTACACCTTCCTGTTACACCTGGCTCGTTACACCTGATATCTCACATCTAGTCTGTTACACCTGTCTGTTACACCTTCCTGTTATACCTGGCCTGTTACACCTGGCCTCTTACACAGTCTCTTTTATTTCTCGATATCCCTACTCAAACTAGAGATTACTAGATGGTTCAAGAGCAGCATTTTTGTACTCGAGTGAGTCTTGTAGGTTACGGTTATTGGCTAAAAATGGTGAGCAATTCTCACACGCCCAATCTTTTTTTAGCTTATTTAATTGCCTCCAGAACTCCAGCCATAAGTCATACGTGTGCCAAACGAGATTCAGTAATTTCAATTGCATTGAGCTCTGAGCGTCGCAAGCACAGATAGACTCTTGTGCAAGTCCAGTCCGCATTTCCGTTTTCTGTGCATCCTTGATACATATAAGTGAACTAGCAATTTACACGAGCTTTGCTGTGGAAATTAGGATTTTAGTTAGCGTTGAGGACACGCGTAAAATCAATTCACAATACTTATTGCTTTTAATCTAAATCATGATGGATATGCTAAATATATTAACTTCAACCGTCATATCCGTCTGTAATGCCACACGAAAAAACAAAAACTGAAAGTAAAAAAAATAATACTTTCCGTGATCCGAGCTAATAATTTAAATATCTTTTTCGTCTTTTACATTTTGCGGGAGGGTACTCTACAACTTTCCCAAATGTTCAGGCTCCTACGTACACAAGAACTTGGAGATTTAAAAGTGCGTCTTATTATATATAACTCATATTGGGGAAAAAATCAATACTTCGGCAATAGTCTCCATAGTGAGAGATGATTTAATATTTTTGCCTCACATAATTGCGAAGGGTTGGGGGGTACTCAACAACTTCTCAAAGTTTCAAGCTTCTACCTGCACATAGACTTGGAGCATTAGTGTTGATATACAGCCGAATGTAAGAGAAAAAAAAGGTTTTGGCCCCCCGGCCATCCGTGAGTGGAAATTTTTAAAATTTATATAATATTTTCCGTGTTACAATCGCGGAGTGTTACTAAGAAACAATAAAAAGCTTCATACTTCTACCTATACAGGAAATGGGAGAATGAGTAGTTTTCAGTTGAAATATAGCTCATTAAATGAAAAAGCTTCATTCGTGCGCCGGCCCGCAGAAATTGATAATGTTAAAATATTTTCACATGTTACCATCGTGGAAGTGTAGTCAACAACTTCCTAAATTGTAAAGTTCTACATACTCAGCAAAAAGTACAATAAGGGATTTTCAATTTTTACGTATAAGTAAAAATACTTTTAGGCTCCGACCCCACATAATTTAAATGTTTAATCTGTAATAGGGTGCTAAACAACTTCTAGAATTTTTATGCTCCTACCTCCACGGGAAAGTGGAGAATTAGTGATGATTGATTGAATGCATAAAATTCAAATATATTTGGGTCCCTGGCCTCCAGTAACGGATATTTTAAATGTGTTTTTACCTGCTACCATCGTGGAAACGTATTTAACAACCCACAGCGTTGCATGTGTTTACGTATTCGGGAAATTGAAGAATTCTTGTTTTCAATTTTTATAAAGCACATAAAAGGGATAAAACACGTTTTGGGACCCTGCCCCCCATGAGTGTGAATTTTAAAATTATTTTACACCAATTGTCGTCGTGAGATAATACCAAAAAACTTCCCAAAATTTAATGCTCCTAACTAAACGGAAAATAGGTTAATTAGTGATGAGTCTGTTTATGATATAAGACATACTATATTTGGGCCTAACCCTAACCCTAACCCATCAAAGTATTGTAAAGGTACGTCTTTCATGAGCCTCCAGGCCCATCAAAGTATTGTAAAGGTACGTCTTTCCGGAGTCTCCAGGCCCATCAAAGTATTGTAAAGGTACGTCTTTCCGGAGCCACCAGGCCCATCAAAGTATTGTAAAGGTACGTCTTTCCGGAGCCACCAGGCCCATCAAAGTATTGTAAAGGTACTACTTTCATCCAGGCCCATCAAAGTATTGTAAAGGTACTACTTTCATGAGCCTCCAGGCCCATTAAAGTATTGTAAAGGTACGTCTTTAGGGAGCATCCAGGCACATCAATGAAGAAGAATCGTGATTAAGCGTTGGTGTAATCATGCGATGTTGATATATCGTCAAAAATTAGTCTTTGTACAGGATTTAACGTAGGAACTAAACGATTTGCTTTTTCTACCTGTTTAGTAGTTTCGAAAACGTGCTCTAAAATTTGCTCTACAATTTGCCTGGTTCAGGCAACTTTAAATCGCTTCATTTCATGCCGTGTATTCTTAAAACAGACCCGATATCTTGAAATGCTTTTATTCTGCTACGAATCCATCGAAGCTTCTTATATAATCACATTTTAAAAAAACTCTTTATACATTTTGAAGCGAGCGGCTTTGGTGAATTGAACATATAGATCAATGCAAATGTGAAGCGAATCTGCTACAGCATACAAACAGTACATGCTTCATCAAAGCACCTCACCCATTCAGAGTAATCTTCAAGAAGATTTCTTTTAATAGCAGCACTTTTTACTTATTCTGAACTACTTAATCAACAGATTTTATATGTCAAAAACTTTTGGCGCCTCGAATATTTTGAAGAAATAATGTGCGGTAAAAATCGCTACTGATCTATTGGACTCACTGCATACATACGTGACACAACTTTATCGTCTCCTTTTTTGTCTCACTTTCAATATACTTCTTATTTTATAAAAGAACAGTGTTTTGGAATTTATGTGTAAAAATTTGTCTTGCATTTTCGTTGTGCTTATTTAATTCAAACCATGCTGATAGATGTGTGGATCGAGTGTCAGCTCTCTCAATTGCTTGACTTTCTCGTCCTTCTTGAAAATAAATCATTTGATCAAAAGGAAGGTGAACGTCAAGACGATACACAGTGTGTGAAAGATCGTGCATTCGATATGGAAGAAGTCCCTCAGAAGTGGTTAGCCTCTACGCGGCCTGGGGGATGAGTAAGGAAGCAGAAGTGGCTGCGACCTGAAACTAATAACCACGGCGCCATCGCCAAACACAAGCACCGGCTCCTATCGTAATAACGTTAGGACGGGCTAGACCTCACCGCGAGGTCCGGTGCGGGGTACAGGAGCAGGCCTATACCCAACATTGCCCGGCTAGGAATGCCGAAGACCGGAAGACTCTCTGGGCAAGGGGCGAAACGCATACGAATCGCCCTCAATGAGTTGAAGATTTCTGCCTACTC
Source organism: Radix auricularia (assembly GCA_002072015.1). NCBI lineage: Eukaryota > Metazoa > Mollusca > Gastropoda > Lymnaeidae > Radix > Radix auricularia. The sequence continues at coordinate 6,813 of MUZC01001771.1, read as the reverse complement.
CCTCTCTTAAATAATGGTTCTATTTTCGAAAAAAGCAGGTCTTGGAATGGACCTTATAAACCCCCAAGTTCCGGCTAATGGTGGTATGCTGGCTGGGGAAGATACCACCCCTCTGGGCGTGGTGACGCACGACAGGCCATGTCCCATCGGTCAACCGGCGACTGACCGTATTGGTAAGGGCGCGAAGGGCCGTCCAGAACAAGCCCTGGTAGTTTTGCAATTGAATGTCTGTGGTATTAGGCAAAAGGCGCACGAAGTAACTAAATTACTCCACGAAAGGAATGTGGACGTAGCTTTATTCCAAGAAACGCTTCTAAAGGGTAAGCCGTTTCACATAACTGGTTACTCGCTATACCATTGCAAGTGCGACCGGC
>MUZC01001770.1:23736-33772 GCA_002072015.1 Radix auricularia | reverse complement strand
TGGCTGGATGAAAGGATGGGTGGCTGGATGAAAGGATATATGGCTGGATGAAAGGCTGGATGGCTGGATGAAAGGATGGGTGGCTGGATGAAAGGATGGGTGGCTGGATGAAAGGATGGGTGGCTGGATGAAAGGATGGATGGTTGGATGAAAAGATGGATGGCTGGATTAAATAATGGATGGCTGGATTAAAGGATGGATGGCTGGATGAAAGGATGGATGGCTGGATGAAAGGATGGATGGCTGGATGAAAGGCTGAATGGCTGGATGAAAGGATGGATGGCTGGATGAAAGGATGGATGGCTGGATGAAAGGATGGATGGCTGGATGAAAGGATGGATGGCTGGAAGAAAGGATGGGTGGCTGGATGAAAGGATGGATGACTGGATGAAAGGATGGGTGGCTGGATGAAAGGATGGGTGGCTGGATGAAAGGATGGATGGCTGGATGAAAGGATGGGTGGCTGGATGAAAGGATGGGTGGCTGGATGAAAGGATGGGTGGCTGGATGAAAGGATGGGTGGCTGGATGAAAAGATGGATGGTTGGATGAAAGGATGGGTGGCTGGATGAAAGGATGGATGGCTGGATGAAAGGATGGATGGCTGGATGAAAGGATGGATGGCTGGATGAAAGGATGGATGGTTGGATGAAAGGATGGGTGGCTGGATGAAAGGATGGATGGCTGGATCAGTCTCTGGGTTACCAAATAAAAGGAATACATTAGAAAGGTGAAGTGAATGGCCACCACAGTTTTAAGTGTAAATGAGGAAAAAAATAGCCCTAGTCACGGGGAACATAACATAGAGATGAGAGTACGTTATGTAGAAGGTACAGAAAAGAACTAGAGGTGAATGTACGCCCAGTGGAGGGAAGGGGAAACATATTAGCGGAAAAGAAAAAGATGAATGATTATTTTTAAAACGTGCACATAAAATAAGACAACAGATGGAAGGAAAGACCATAAGGCCTGGCTTTAAGGATAGACAACCAAATAGAAGTATGACTTGACAACTGACAGCAAACAAGTGGAAACAAAGACCATAAGGCCTGGCTTTAAGGATAGACAATCAAATAGACTTGACAACTGATAGCAAACAAGTGGAAACAAAGACCCTAAGGCCTGGCTTTAAGGATAGACAATCAAATAGACTTGACAACTGACAGCAAACAATTGGAAACAAAGACCATAAGGCCTGGCTTTAAGGATAGACAACCAAATAGAATTCTGACTTGACAACTGACAGCAAACAAGTGGAAACAAAGACCATAAGGCCTGGCTTTAAGGATAGACAACCAAGTAGACTTGACAACTGACAGCAAACAATTGGAAACAAAGACCCTAAGGCCTGGCTTTAAGGATAGACAATCAAATAGAAAATCTGAGTTGACGACTGACGGCAAACAAGAGGAAACAAAGAGGATATGACAAGTTTGGCAGGTTTGTTATAAATATGTTGATTATTCGGGTAGAAAACCAGACAATTTTCACATCATACGGACCGCTAAATATAATTGATATTGTCAATTCTAATGCGTGATTGAGAGCGTCAATATTCGATATTGGTTAGACCGCAAGAAAACAATTTTCAGCCTTACTTTATGGAAACGCTTACCAGAGGTATTCGAGAAATAATTAAATTTGATGGGGCAGAGAGTGGGTGTAAACCATGGTATGTTCAGGAGATGTTGTAGAGAGGTTCAGGGGTGGTCTATATTTGAGGTGGTACGTTGTGCAATTGTTTAGAATGGTCGAAATCAGAGGTGCTACCAGGTACTGAGGTTCAGAAGTGGTCTAAATTAGAATTGGTACTTTGTACTAAATATTTAGGATACATAAACCCATTAAAGTTTTAAAATTTTTGATTTAAATGACCGACGTATATTAGGCTGCTTCTAAAACATAAAGTATTTAGCTCAGACCAGGCTTCTTGTTGGCAATAGGCAGGCGTGTCCAAGGGAATGTTTTTCCCATGGGATTCCCATGGGATGAGATGGGATGGGACAGGCATAAATTGCCATGGGATGGGATGGGATGGGACGGAAAAATATGTCCCATGGCCAAGCCTGGCAATAGTGGAAACTTTTATAACACTTTTATTTTTTTCTTCAGTTTATCAGTAATAATAGGTTTCAAAATGATGATAATGGTTAAAAGTAGGGCTGTACATTTTTTTTTATCCGACCGGATTTATCCAGTGAGATCCGAAAAAAGCCGAATTTGTTTTTAAAAAAAACAACAACAAAAAAAAAAACCAAACAAACAAAAAAAAAACCAAATGGCCGGAGTCCAGTTTTGCCGTAGCCGAAGTCCGTTACATCCCGAGTTAATAATGATATTGTTAAATGACATATTTTATACAGGGTTTGAAAGTATTTTCCAGGGGGAAAAAACAGGGGGAAAACGGGAGCATGTTGTCCAAGTCATAAAAGTGATGGTTCTTATAAAAGTGATGGTTCTTATAAAAGTGACGGTTCTTATAAAAGTGGCGGTTCTTAATAAAAGTGACGGTTCTTATAAAAGTGACGGTTCTTATAAAAGTGACGGTTCTTATAAAATTGACGGTTCTTATAAAAGTGATGGTTCTTATAAAAGTGATGGTTCTTATAAAAGTGACGGCTCTTATCAAAGTGATGGTTCTTATAAAAGTGATGGTTCTTATAAAAGTGGTGGTTCTTATAAAAGTGATGGTTCTTATAAAAGTGACGGTTCTTATAAAAGTGATGGTTCTTATAAAAGTGATGGTTCTTCCAAGGTTTATTATTATCAGTCAATATCCAGGTTTTGACTGTGAAAATTGTCCCAGAGTTATAAAAGAAAGAAAGATGTAACTGCACAAACGTGATGCACCAACTTGTCGCCACCAGAACAGTGGTAGACATCAACATTTGCACTGGCCAGTGCTTCTATTTGTATGGTCAATATCAAATGGCTTATGTCTATCTGAGCTTCTCGCCACCGCCTGGCCTCGTGGACACGCATCTACCCACACTAACCACACCAACACTCACGCCCGCACAAGGATGGACCCTCTCGGACACACACACACTGAGATACACGCACACTATCTCTCTCTCTCTCTCACTCTAACACACATACACACACACAGACTCCCACACACGCATTGAGAGAATTATTCTCATCTTTAAATCCCGGACGAGACTTTCTTCTCAAATGGGGGTAAGACCCCGGATGAATATTTGGGAGGAGCTAACTACGTCATTAGATGGAACTCCTGAAAATAGCTTAGGGCTGCAATTTCAACAGTCGGCAGACGATAAGCTTTAAGTCTGTGGTCGCCCTCGTCCTGGCGGGCTCGGAGGTCTCGCAAAGTCTTAGGTCTGACTTGTTTAGGAACTATCGACTAAGGCTATAGCTGGCAGCAGTCAGAACTTGGTCGTAATGATAACCGGAGGAGTTATTAAACCTAGCTTGTTGCCCTCGATTTCTCCCCTCGTGTTATTTCGGACATCTGTTACCCTCGTGGGTTGGCTGAATGTGACTCGCAGTCACACTTTACCTTCTAAACATTGGGAATACGAATATGAAATAGCGTTTTTTTTCGGGATTAAGTCGGCTTAGGGTAAGAGTACAGTGTGTAAAGGTGAAAGTTTGGACATGGGTGCGTTAGGGTTAGGGTTGGGTTTAGGTTGAGTGGGGTTAGGGTTGGGAGTAGGGTATGTAAAGATTAAGGTTTGGACATGGGTGAGTTAGGGTTAGGGTTGGGTCTGTGGCGAGTTTGGCTTAGGGTTGGAAGAAGGGTGTGTAAAGATTAATGTTGAGACATGGGTGAGTGGGGTTAGGGTTGGGAGTAGGGTGTGTAAAGGTTAAGGTTTGACCATGGGTGAGTTAGGGTTATGGTTAGGGTTGGGTTTGTGGCGAGTTTGGCTTAGGGTTGGAAGAAGGGTGTGTAAAGGTTAAGGTTGAGACATGGATGAGTTAGGGTTACGGTTAGGTTTAGGGTGAGTTAGAGTTAGTGTTGGGTATAGGATGAGTTGGGGTTAGGGTTGGGTTTAGGCTAGTTGGAGTTAGGGTTGGTTTTAGGGTGAGTTGGGGTTAGTGTTGGGTTTGGGGTGAGTTGGGGTTAGTGTTGGGTTTGGGGTGAGTTGGGGTTAGTGTTGGGTATAAGGTGAGTTGGGGTTAGTGTTGGGTATAAGGTGAGTTGGGGTTAGGGTTGGGTTTGGGTGAGTTGGGGTTATGGTTGGGTTTGGGGTGAGTTGGGGTTAGTGTTGGTATAAGGTGAGTTGGGGTTAGGGTTGGGTTAAGGGCAAAAGTCAAGATTGAGGAGAAGGTTCATATTACAGTATGTCACAGGTAGAGCTGACAACACAATCCTTAGTAAAATATGTGATCCGCTATAAATATTGAGCTGTATATAAGTATGTGACCAACAATAGCAGTTGAGTTGGGTCATCACGTGACCAACTGTAGCAGTTGAGTTGTATAATGACGTGACCATGTATAGCCGTTAAGTAATTCCTTTTTGAAACAACAAAGACATAAAATTGGAGAGTTGAATTTATGTATCCGTAGATTGTAAATATGAGTCCATAGGACGATAGTTTGAAAACTTTGATGGACAAAAGTTGACATTGAAAAGATTTTGAGTACTAACTATTTAGGAGGTCGTGATCTGTTTGGGGTTTGCAAATGTTTATAAAATAATGGAATAAGCTTTTCATTTTAAAAAACATTGTTTACCAATTTCCCATTAAAATAGTTTGACACGAACCAAAAGGTTTTGTTTTTGTTGTTGATGTTTTGAATGTCAGTATCCAATCACTTTTTATGTGAGAACCAAAAATCTGTTTATTTCATTACATTAACTATCACGTAGTGTTGAATTTATGATTATTCTGTAGAGAGGGCTTTGTGCCAGAGAACGGCATTGTTACGGTCACATACAATAACGACAATGAGGGATCAAATGACTGGTACGAAACAAAAATTCAAATCCACACCTAAGTTTCTTTCTTTTTTAAAATAGTTTTGAATACGGAGAAAAAATGTAATCAGAATCCTTGTAAACAATTGATCAAATTAAAACCTTTTAACACTTATGGTATCGATTCTCATTCAACTGGAACACAATCGGTCCTTGATGAAATCCTTACAATCTTTATCTCCGAATCTACGCACTCAGTAAATGGCGTATCGATCCAAAACACTTGTATTTCCAGCCCCCACCCCCCTCCAAACAAACCACCATATCCCCTCCCCTTTCCTAAGCCATTATTTAATTCATATTATTCCATCAACAGCTGGTCTATGAATAACAGAACGACAGGTCTACAAGACTTGACCAATCAGAGAGGACTCCATGAATGTACATCTGGATAGATACTAAATGTTCAGAACAATACAAATAGTCACAGTGGCTGTGTACATGCGGTCTTCTTATCGCATATACGAGGTCTCGATGGTCATATACGAGGTCCCGAAGGTCATATATGAGATTTCGAGGGTCATATACGAGGTTTCAAAGGTTATATACGAGTTCTCGAAGGTTATATTTGAGGTCTTGAAGGTCATATACGAGGTCTCGAAGGTCATATACGAGGTCTCGAAGGTTATATACGAGGTCTTCAAGGTCATATGGGAGCTCTCGAAGGTCATATACGAGGTCTCGAAGACAAGATACACGATGTATCCAAGGTTAGATATACGAGGTTTTAAAGTCTATATATTGTAGGTCACCAAGGCTTTATACGAGGTGGTCAGGCTCAATATCAGAAGTCTTCAAGTCATTAACAATAGGTGTCTAAGGCTAAACCAGATCTCCAATCCTATATATACGAGGTCTTCAAGACTTCAAGGCTATTTTAATGAGATCTCAAACTCCATGTATACAAGGTCTTCAAGGCTAGACCATATAAATGATATAAAGATATTCTCTTCCACTAAATAAACCTAATTACTATCTTTAGTTCAACGAGTGATCATTTGAAATGTTTAGGTTCCAAGTTTTCCCTCAATAGCTACAATACATCTCTGCCTCATCCCACATTCTGGTGCCTTATTTGAACTTCCTTTGACCTTCGGCTTTCAGTCCCTGTGGTATACATGTACGGCTGGCGACGTTATAGTTACAGTTTAGTGTAAAAGAATTGAGTATGGTCGACGACTAAAGGTCATTGACTACAGGGCCAAAAAAAAGGGGGGGGTGAGGGTATGAAGGGACATACTAGATGTGCGGAAGAACTGGGGGAAAAAAGGGGTGGGGTGAGGGAAGATAGGATAAAAATAAACATCAATGATATAGATGAGTCCAGAGTTCATCCAACCCCAGCTGTGACTCACTGACAGAGTGAAGTGCTGGTAGGAGGAAAGGGGGGGAGCTAAGTTCTATTTACAGGACAGGATCCTTTGATCTTAATCAAGATTATCCAACGACAACATTAAGATACAATTAGGTCATCTAATGATGGTAGCAGACAACGTGGATTCGCAGTCAGCCCTCCCAGCCCCAACACGGGGCCCCCTCCCTCCATTCCCTGTGGGACGGACATCGTTAACCCTTTAATGGCCAGCTTTTAATGACAGTTTGTTGCCAGGCCGGGATTAGGGCCGCTATTCCTTCAGCCGTTAGGTTATCGATAGAGAAAAAGTTGACACTTGAGACCGCAAAGGGTCAGGGTTGAAAGGAGCGGAAGTGACGTCTTGGAGGGAAATGTTGGATAGAACAGCAGGAAGTCCACGGGCATGACGCCGTGCCGTGCAGTGCACTTGCAATAAGCACACTTTGGTGCGCAAATCGCTTTCATAAGAAATCCTTTAAAAAGTAAGTGGGCATTTCCTTTATAATAATTGAAATTGAAACTAGAAAGCTAGAGGTAAACAAAACAACAGTTGAGACTTTTGCCTATTCTCGTCTTTATTCAGTTGCATGTTCCCAACATCTATCATCAGTGGATATAAATTTGACAGACTGACTAGCTATTTAGAAAATTGTGAAATGTGATTTTAAGTGGAATATGCTTTGTCATTTCTAAAACCGGAAAAACGTCAGAGCTCGATGAGTAATGTTCTATTTTTAGATTACATTTGAACGGAATTGTGTTTTGAAGCATAAATACAGTCGAATTAATAGATAGATTCTACTCAGAGTTGTAATCATAGTGAAATTACGTAACTGTTTTTTTCCTTTTCAAGTCCAATCAACTGTCTTAAATTAACGAAGAATAAACTAATAGCTGATAAGATACAGCCTTCTCAAGATACGTACATTTACATATTTTTGCTCGTATCTTTCATTGCATTTTTCTGAAATGTGTTCTTATAAAAAATATATGTAGCCCAAATATTTCTATCCATAGGTTTCCGCCTTATTACGACACGACCTGTGGCCTAAGTGACACATATATAAACTAAGCTTAGATATCTAAGCACTTCCTTTGTGTCAATTCGAGAGGAAAAATGTAGTGGTAATAAAATTAAAAACATTTGTAATGTAAATTGATTTCGTCAGGGCATTTATTTCTGTCGGCTATTTCCTTCTCTATTGTCTTCTCTGTCCTCTTCTATATTCTCTTCTCTGCCCTCCTCTCTATTCTGGTGCATGCTCCCAACAGATGGCCTCATTTCTCATAACGATCACCATTACAGTGCTTCAACGCATCGCTGACTTTAGCCGCACAATAAACCATTTGTTCGAAACAATTGGGCAAAGGGTGAGGGTAGGAGATGTCGTGGGGGAAGAGTTGAGTGCGGGTGGGGGAAGAGTTGAGTGCGGGTGGGGGAAGAGTTGAGTGCGGGTGGCGTTTGTATTTTAGTGAGGAGGTCTCAGTTGTTGCCCTAATGGTCGGATATTTCTAAGTGAGGCCCGAGCTGGGGCGAACGCAAGCATCGGTCAAATCGAAGCATAACTTTGTCGTGGTGTGATATCGAACCACATCAATGTGTGATGTCAAACTACAATAATGAATGGTATCCAACAAAAACCATCTTTGTATCGATTCAATGGCCTTTTGAGATTCTAGCAGTACCAACAATATACGCTGTTATCTCAACGCTTACTCATTTGTCTGAATCTAAAATATGGTAACGATTGTTTGGGGAAAGTTGTCTACATTAGCTAGGTCACAAGATGCGATTCCAGGGCTATAATAACTCAAAGTGTTCACTCCACTACATTAGCTAGGTCACAAGATGCGTTTCCAGGGCTATAATAACTCAAAGTGTTCACTCCAGTACATTAGCTAGGTCACAAGATGCGATTCCAGGGCTATAATAACTCAAAGTGTTCACTCCAGTACATTAGCTAGGCCACAAGATGCGATTCCAGGGCTATAATAACTCAAAGTGTTCAGTCCACTACAATTGGTTGATTTAAACTTCGCAGCTGTAGGATCATCGGAAATATACATGCGAACTCCTCATGCGGAATCTAAAATTCTGACCAGTTTGCACTCACTAACAATACGGCCCAGATGTAACAATGCGTACCGTTTGGCAATCAGCAGTTAGGTTTGGGTTAGAACAGATGTGCAAACCTAAACTAGGTCGACACAGTTGAATTGATGCGAACAGTCCATGTCGGACATATATCTGTCTCTCTGACTTTACTTTTGTTCTTGAAGTTTAAACAGACTTCCCCCTTGAAGTTTAATCAGACTTTGTTCTTGAAGTTTAAACAGACTTCCTCCTTGAAGTTTAAACAGACTTCCACCTTGAAGTTAAACAGACTTCCTCCTTGAAGTTTAAACAGACTTCCACCTTGAAGTTTAAACAGACTTTGTTCTTGAAGTTTAAACAGACTTCCTCCTTGAAGTTTAAACAGACTTCCTCCTTGAAGTTAAACAGACTTTGTTCTTGAAGTTTAAACATACTTCCTCCTTGAAGTTTAAACATACTTCCTCCTTGAAGTTTAAACAGACTTCCTCCTTGAAGTTTAAACAGACTTTGTTCTTGAAGTTTAAACAGACTTCCCCCTTGAAGTTTAAACAGACTTCCTCCTTGAAGTTTAAACAGACTTCGTCCTTGAAGTTTAAACAGACTTCCTCCTTGAAGTTTAAACAGACTTTGTTCTTAAAGTTTAAACAGACTTTGTTCTTGAAGTTTAAACCGACTTCCTCCTTGAAGTTTAAACAGACTTCCTCCTTGAAGTTTAAACATACTTCCTCCTTGAAGTTTAAACAGACTTTGTTCTTGAAGTTTAAACCGACTTCCTCCTTGAAGTTTAAACAGACTTTGAAGTTTAAACAGACTTCCTCCTTGAAGTTTAAACAGACTTCCTCCTTGAAGTTTAAACAGACTTCCTCCTTGAATTTTAAACATACTTTGTTCTTGAAGTTTAAACAGACTTCCTCCTTGTAGTTTAAACAGACTTTGTTATTGAAGTTTAAACAGACTTCCTCCTTGAAGTTTAAACAGACTTCCTCCTTGAAGTTTAAACAGACTTCCTCCTTGAAGTTTAAACAGACTTCCTCCTTGAAGTTTAAACATACTTTGTTCTTGAAGTTTAAACAGACTTCCTCCTGGAAGTTTAAACAGACTTTGTTCTTGAAGTTTAAACAGACTTCCTCCTTGAAGTTTAAACAGACTTCCTCCTTGAAATTTAAATAGACTTCCTCCTTGAAGTTTAAACAGACTTCCCCCTTGAAATTTAAACAGACTTCCTCCTTGAAGTTTAAACAGACTTCCTCCTTGAAATTTAAATAGACTTCCTCCATGAAGTTTAAACAGACTTCCTCCTTGAAGTTTAAACAGACTTTGTTCTTGAAGTTTAAATAGACTTCCTCCTTGAAGTTTTAACAGACTTCCTCCTTGAAGATTAAACAAACTTTGTTCTTGAAGTTTAAACAGACTTCCTCCTTGAAGTTTAAATAGACTTTGTTCTAGAAGTTTAAACAGACTTCCTCCTTGAAGTTTAAACAGACTTCCTCCTTGAAGTTTAAACAGACTTCCTCCTTGAAGTTTAAACAGACTTCCTCCTTGAAGTTTAAACAGACTTCCTCCTTGAAGTTTAAACAGACTGTTGGGGTTAGGGTTGGGTTAAGGGCAAAAGTCAAGATTGAGGAGAAGGTTCATATTACAGT
>MUZC01001770.1:8036-18354 GCA_002072015.1 Radix auricularia | reverse complement strand
CCCCCCCCCCCTTTCCGCCTGTTAAGTATTTGACTAAACCCTCCCCTGTTGACTGTAAGACACGCACAGGTGATCAGCTAATGGCGTCGACCTCAGATATCACCCCCCCCCCCCTTAAACATCTTCCCTCCTGTCGTCGGGCCGTCTTACATGCTCAGACGCCAGGCGTGGTGTGGGGGGGGGGGGAGGAAGCCGTTAACAATCCAAGGGTAACACCATTGAGCTGTGGAAATAAACGGAATCGTCGCCTTATTGTTATGCTCGGCACGAGGCCAAACACGGTAAAGACCTGGGGAAATTATTAGTTCATTTCTGTCTCCCTGGGCCGGCCGTTAAGGGCTTGGGTTACCAGCTGTGTCAATAGCTTATGGAGGTGAGCAGTCTGCTCGTGAACCCCACCCTTAGCCCCACCCCTAACTCCATAATGTTCAAGAATAGAAATTGGTCAGGTTGAAAAGGGACAAACAATCACCAGACGTCTGTAGGTAAAATGGAATTTGGAGGAGGGTGAGGGATCTACATCTATAAGTAGGGGTGAGGGGGGGACACGACGAAGGAATATTTCCAGAATTTTCGATATCCTGGACACCCTCAGTACTCACGAGGACACACCCTCAGTACTCACGAGGACACACCCTCAGTACTCACGAGGACACAGTCTCGGAACTCTCCCTGGACACAACTTGAGAGCTCTTCATGTAAACACCATTTGTAATATACATTACACATTCTTATCACTTACTATGTACACTGTACACACCTTCAATACTCCCCCATTGTCACAGACCTAGTACTCCTTGTTGACAGACCATCAGTAATCACACCCCCGATACCTCCCATGAACACACCCCAGTACCTCCCATGGACACACCCCCGGTACCTCCCATGGACACACCCCAGTACCTCCCATGAACACACCCCAGTACCTCCCATGGACACACCCCCGGTACCTCCCATGGACACACCCCCGGTACCTCCCATGAACACACCCCGGTACCTCCCATGAACACACCCCAGTACCTCCCATGAACACACCCCAGTACCTCCCATGGAAACACCCCCGGTACCTCCCATGGACACACCCCGGGTAGCGTCCATGGACACAACCCCGGTACCTCCCATGGACACAACCCCGGTACCTCCCATGGACACACCCCCGATACCTCCCATGGACACACCCCCGGTACCTCCCATGGACACACCCCCGGTACCTCCCATGGACACACCCCCGGTACCTCCCATGGACACACCCCGGATACCTCCCATGGACACACCCCGGTACCTCCCATGGACACACCCCCGGTACCTCCCATGGACACACCCCCGGTACCTCCCATGGACACACCCCCGGTACCTCCCATGGACACACTCCCATTGTTGACGAAATGTATTGTTGATGAATGAACTGGAATCGTATTGCCCACCAGATCAACCCTAAGGATGTAGCTACGCCTAATAATACAGAGCTTTGTTTTTGGTTCGGATTCGCGCCGTTAACTGAATTATTTTTTAAAGTTATTTTAATTGATTTAAGATGTTATTTTAATTTCAACAACTTTATTGTTAACGCAATTTCCCATGGGAAAAATTGCGTTTTATATATTTGAAATGTCTGTAGAGCTTGATCCTGTAACTCCTCCTAAACCATACCAGATAGAGGGTTCGGGTCTTTTTCAAATATGTAAAGGAGGTCTCGAGGATGTGCAAGGGCCAAAAATACCGAAACAATGTGCTAGAGTTCCTGGTAAATAAAAAAAAAAAAATTTTTTTTAAAATATCAGTATTTTGTCTATTTCTCGCCCACCATAACATCTATCGGGTTGAAACATAACACCAAACGATAGCTAATAATATTTAGAAAAATTGTGAAGAAGGAATTTTTGAAAAATCTCTTTTCATTCGACTCCCGTAATTTTAGCAGCAATTTTTGTAAGCAATTGTTTTGTTTAGTTTCAAAATTATTGATTTGAAATTACTTTTAATGTAATCTAGAATGATAGTTAATGGGGTTTTCCCGCTTTGTGAATGCTTATGTTAAACTGTTGTGTGGTGCGCATTTTATTGACCCATTTCTGGTGTGATGTAGCGTGAGGGGAATGACGTCATATTTTCTTTAGTTTCTGAATTACTGATTCGAAACGACTTTAAATTTAATCTAAAATGATTTCACGTGCATAAAATAAAATCGGAAATCTTTTTGGAAATTGCGTTATTATTATTATTATTATTATTATTTTTACTATTAATTATTATTATTATTATTTTGGTATTGATGAAGAAATTTTGGTTAAACTTTTACAAGTATATTCGCTTATTAAATAANACCCACACACCCCGGAAGAGAGATGACCGACATAAACTCTGTTAACGAGACCTGCAGTAACTGAAGCAGGAAGGAAGTCATTGATTGTTCAACATGTATACAGAGGAAACAGAGCATCTTGAAATCAAACCAAACGAATTCTTTTACGTACAGTGGATCTCTCCCAGTGTGGTCTAAGGACGTCGTTGTATGTAGTTCTACTCAGAGAGAAGTCTATCGTATCTAGTTCTACTCAGAGAGAAGTCTATCGTATCTAGTTCTACTCAGAGAGAGAAGTCTATCGTATCTAGTTCTACTCAGAGAGAGAAGTCTATCGTATGTAGTTCTACCCAGAGAGAAGTCTATAGTATCTATTTCTAATCAGAGAGAGAAGTCTATCGTATCTAGTTCTACTCAGAGAGAGAAGTCTATCGTATGTAGTTCTACTCAGAGAGAGAAGTCTATCGTATGTAGTTCTACCCAGAGAGAGAAGTATATCGTATGTAGTTCTACCCAGAGAGAGAAGTATATCGTATGTAGTTCTACCCAGAGAGAGAAGTCTATCGTATGTAGTTCTACTCAGAGAGAGAAGTCTATCGTATCTCATCCTACTCAGAGAGAGAAGTCTATCGTATCTAGTTCTACCCAGAGAGAGAAGTCTATCGTATCTCATCCTACTCAGAGAGAGAAGTCTATCGTATGTAGTTCTACTCAGAGAAAAGTCTATCGCATGTAGTTCTACCCAGAGAGAGAAGTCTATCGTATGTAGTTCTACTCAGAGAGAGAAGTCTATCGTATCTAGTTCTACTCTGAGAGAAGTCTATCGTATGTAGCTCTACTTAGAGAAGTCTATCGTATCTAGTTCTACTCAGAGAGAGAAGTCTATCGTATGTAGCTCTACTCCGAGAGAAGTCTATCGTATGTAGCACTACTCAGAGAGAAGTCTATCGTATGTAGCTCTACTCAGAGAGAAGTCTATCGTATCTAGTTCTACTCAGAGAGAGAAGTCTATCGTATGTAGCTCTACTCAGAGAGAAGTCTATCGTATCTAGTTCTACTCAGACATAAGTCTATCGTATGTAGTTAATGTTGGTCAGTCGTGAGTTTATGAAGGCAACGGGCTTTAAATAATAGGGTGTGTAAATAGGCTATAGATAGTGTGGTGTGGGGTGACAGATGGGCTATAAATAGTGACCACACGTTTCACCCCCATTATGACCACACGTTTCACCCCCATTATGACCACACGTTTCGCCCACATTATGACCACACGTTTCGCCCACATTATGACCACACGTTTCGCCCCCATCTTTACAAAACATCTTAACACTGAATACCTAATCCCTCAGTAAACTTCTCCATTGGTGAAACAAAATCTTGAAAATAGTTGCTGAAACGTGTCCCCCCCCCACCCCCGTTTTCTTTAATTACCGTGGCGCTGGCCCATTTGAAAACTTAAAATAGCGGTGACGAGGTAAAAAAAAAACATCAACACCCACGGTATTTTTTTATGCGGATGTTGGTGCTACAGAGCACTACAGCATTGGCGAGGATGCTTAAAAATGTCAAAACAAAAATTTTCCTGGTGGAAAAGTAAATGCGATCTGCCGGCAACGCACTTAACCAGAAAAATTATGGGGTTATGGTTCTTCGTAACAACAATCTCGCCGGAGTTATCGGTGGTTGGTTAGAGTACCGTAGTTAGAAGTTATTGGACGGGGCAAAAATGTGTGGTCTCGTTCTCATTAATGTAACCTGGCGCTGGTCTCACCTACGTCTCACTAATGACGACTGATGCTAATCTCACTAATGACGACTTATGCTGGTCTCACTAATGACGACTTATGCTAGTCTCACTAATGACTAATGCTAGTCTCTCTAATGACGACTGATGCTAGTCTCTCTAATGACGACTGATGCTAGTCTCACTAATGACGACTGATGCTAGTCTCAATAATGACGACTAATGTTAGTCTCTCTAATGACGACTGATGCTAGTCTCACTAATGACTAATGCTAGCCTCACTAATGACGAATAATGCTAGTCTCTCTAATGACGACTGATGCTAGTCTCACTTAAAACGACTGCTGCTAGTCTCACTAATGACGCAGATGCTGGTCTCACTAATGACGACTGATGCTAGTCTCACTAATGACGACTGATGCTAGTCTCTCTAATGACGACTGATGCTAGTCTCACTAATGACGACTAATGCTAGTCTCACTAATGACGACTGATGCTAGTCTCTCTAATGACGACTGATGCTAGTCTCACTTAAAACGACTGCTGCTAGTCTCACTAATGACGCAGATGCTGGTCTCACTAATGACGACTGATGCTAGTCTCACTAATGACAATTGATGCTGGTCTCACTAATGATGACTGATGCTGGTCTCACTAATGACGCAGATGCTGGTCTCACTAATGACGACTGATGCTAGTCTCACTAATGACAATTGATGCTGGTCTCACTAATGACGACTGATGCTAATCTCACTAATGACGACTGATGCTAGTCTCCCTAATGACAATTGATGCTAATCTCACTAATGATGACTGATGCTGGTCTCACTCATGTAAAATGATGCTGTCTCACTCATGTCAACTACTAATGGGTTTTGCACACAAAGTGATTGAGATAGTTGGATTGGTCAGATAGTGTAGGCTTAAAGCAGATTTTTTGCAACCTACCAGATGATTCCAACAGACGTATGTGTAATCTGCAGCTATGGAAGCTCGACATAATGGCAGTCGAACTGTGTGATCCCAAGAGTTAAGACTTGAGAAAAAAATATTTTCAAAGCACATGGTATATAGAGATAACATGGGGTTAGTTTCCAGCGTACTCTATATACACAGGAGTCTGGTTCTAGAGCAACATGTATACACAGGAGTCTGGTTCTAGAGTAACATGTATACACAGGAGTCTGGTTCTAGAGTAACATGTATACACAGGAGTCTGGTTCTAGAGTAACATGTATACAGGGGCGTAACTGGGCTTTTGGCACCCTTGGCTAATTTATTTTTTGGGCCTTTGAAAAATTGACAGTTTTAACTTTGCCACTTTTCAATTGTTTGAAAAGAATAATTGCGTCTCCTTAAATCTATTTAAGACAATAATTACGTAGACTGGCGTAAAATGGTTTAAATAAAATATATTTAAATGTAATTAATTTATATGTAGATCTATGTGTTATAGAGTTGTGACATGAAGGTTAACAATATGTTTATGTATCAAAGAATACGACAGCGAGGTTAATAATATGTGTATGTGTCATAGAATAGGACAGCGAGGTTAATAATATGTGTATGTGTCAAAGAATACGACAGCGAGGTTAATAATATGTGTATGTGTCATAGAATAGGACAGCGAGGTAAATAATATGTGTATGTATCAAAGAATAGGACAGCGAGGTTAATAATATGTGTATGTGTCATAGAATAGGACAGCGAGGTTAATAATATGTGTCATAGCATTATGACGTGAATGTTAACACTATGTGTATGTGTCATAGCATTATGACGTGAATGTTAACACTATGTGTATGTGTCATATAATTAGGAAATGGTTATCACCAGCATGTGTTGTCATTTAATTAAAACATGAAAGTGATCCTTTTAGCAGGCGGTTGCGCGCAGCCGCACATATATCTAACCAACGCCGCGCAGCCGTTTAGAATTACCTCGAAACAAATTAAGCAAGATATTGCATAAAAAGGTATGCTGTGCAACTTTACACCCAGGTTTTTGTTTGGTTTTTTATTTTATTTTATTATTTTTTTAAATTATTATTATTATTATTTTTTAATTTTTTTTTTTTGCACATGAACTAACTAACCTTGAATGAAACATCGGGGCATACTTATCACTGATATGTGTGTGTGGTG
Organism: Radix auricularia; assembly: GCA_002072015.1. Lineage (NCBI taxonomy): Eukaryota > Metazoa > Mollusca > Gastropoda > Lymnaeidae > Radix > Radix auricularia. Next base: position 12,164 of record MUZC01001770.1, on the reverse strand, counting down.
TGTGTCATAGAAATAGGAAATGATTTTCACGAATTTGTGTCTATGTCAATAGATGACGTACATGAATTGACAAGCAATGTTGAGCTGTTTGCTGACAAGTCTACAAAAACGAATCTCTATAATTGACAAAACTTGCACGGGGTTGGTTTGGAACAGCAGCACGACAAAACTCTGTGGTTATGTATTTACATTAAACTCTATTTACATCTAATGGAGATATCTATATTTTGTGGGTATCAGATTTACAACAACTTAGGTCTTTTACAGTAAATGCGTACGTGTCGTGTAGGAAAACATTGGTGATTTATGGTAAATACTTACATGCCGTTTGGCAAAACCTAGATATTATACGGTAAATATCTAGGTAAAAATTGACATTTCCGGGTTTATATACGGGTATATGCTCGGTTTTATACGTGTATATACTTGGAATCATACGGCAATGTTCGGGTACGTACGTATATTTTCGGATGCTCACTGCTACAAACGGAAAGAGTTGTTAGGCGTTAGTTTAAATGTGTGCAGCCGTAAATAACCTTTCAAAAATGAAATCCCCAGACATTTTTCTGTTTCAAATATTGAAATATCGTCATCACTCCCTCACACGCACACAAACGCTTTCTTTCCCCAACAACCCGCCGACTCCTCACACACTTTTTCCTTACCCCACACCATCATTTTCTGATCATGCCCAGACAACGGCAAGGTACAAAAACTTTTTTTTTCTCTTTAAATGGAGGGGAGGGCAGAGCAGGGGAGAGAATAGAAGGAAGCATTTGCATACAACCACTTTAGCACCTGGGCTCAACAAGAAAATCAGTTTTCAAGATTGTCTATAGCGACGTCAAGAAATGCTGGGAGCTGGGGTAATCATTTTAAGCTACAACCGTGAAGCCTTGAATTCCTGGCACACTTTTCAATTGGATTTTGGTGCACACGTTTTGAGGAAACGTTTGATACAACAATCACAGGGAGAAATACTGATACAACAATAGCAGAGAGAAATGGTGATACAACAATAAAAGGGAAAAATAGTGATACAACAATAACAGGGAGAAATAGTGATAAAACAATCACAGGGAGAAATAGTGATACAACAATCACATTGAGAAATAGAGATACAACAATCACAGAGAGAAATAGTGATACAACAATCACAGGGAGAAATAGTGATACAACAATCACAGGGAGAAATAGTGGTACACCAATCACATGGAGAAATAATGATACAACAATCACAGAAACAAATAGTGATACAACAATCATAGAGAGAAATAGTGATACAACAATCACAGGGAGAAATAGTGATACAACAATCACAGGGAGAAATAGTGCTACAACAATCACAGAGAGAAATAGTGATACAACAATCACAGGGAGAAATAGTGCTACAACAATTACAGAGAGAAATAGTGATACAACAACCACAGAGAAAAATAGTGCTACAATAATCACAGAGAGAAATAGTGATACAACAACCACAGAGAAAAATAGTGCTACAATAATCACAGAGAGAAATAGTGATACACCAATCACATGGAGAAATAATGATACAACAATCACATAAACAAATAGCGATACAACAATCACAGAGAGAAATATTGATACACCAATCACATGGAGAAATAATGATACAACAATCACATAAACAAATAGCGATACAACAATCACAGAGAGAAATAGTGATACATCAATCACGGGATAAAATTGTGACACAACAATGACTGTCACAGGATGAAATTATGAAACTATAATGACAGTTACGTAGAATTCTAGGTGCTATAGGCACATTTGGTTAAGGCTGTATGATCATGTATGTGTACCATTCCATTAAGGTAAAAATTATGTTACATTAGTCACAATTAAGTATAACATTGTGTTACATTAGTTACCGTCAGGTATAACATTGTGTTACATTAGTTACCGTCAGGTATAAAATTGTGTTACATTAGTCACCGCCAGGTATAAAATAGTGTTACATTAGTCACCGCCAGGTATAAAATAGTGTTACATTAGTCACCGCCAGGTATAAAATTGTGTTACATTAGTCACCGCCAGGTATAAAATTGTGTTACATTAGTCATCGCCAGGTATAAAATTGTGTTACATTAGTCACCGCCAGGTATAAAATTGTGTTACATTAGTCACCGCCAGGTATACAATTGTGTTACATTAGTCACCGCCAGGCATAAAATTGTGTTACATTAGTCACCGCCAGGTATAAAATTGTGTTACATTAGTCACCGCCAGGTATAAAATTGTGTTACATTAGTCACCGCCAGGTATAAAATTGTGTTATATGAAGCCTTGTTCGGTAAACATTGTTTTACGTTAGTCGCCTATAGGTAGAAGTAGTTACATTGGTCACTGGTCACTGGTGACATTTGTGTAATACAGTCAGCATTGGCCGAGCAGCAGCGCGTTCGGCTTGCAAACTGAAGAGTTTCGGGTTCCATGAGTACCTGACATTAGTTAAGGAAAATAAGGCGGCTGGATTTTGTGCTAACTTTTGAACACTACTTCACTTGCTCAATAGACCTTCAGGGTCTTAAAAAAAGAGTAGAAAATCTTTAAAACCTCAAATTGCGTTACTTCTATTGCTCAAAGAGAGTAGATTTTGGTTTTCGCTGAATGATGAAACAATGTTTTCATTAAAATATAAGTCCACGTTAGGGCAAACAAAATAATCATTTTTTTTCTTCTGGAAAATTTAAAAGGGCACAAAAGTTAATGCATCTGGCTATATTCACGACCAAAGATATAAAACTTTAAGAAAATAATTTATAGGAGAGAATTCAAAGATTTAGACTGGCACTTCTCTCTACACACACACAACTCTTAGAGAAGAATCCCTCAGGGACAGGCCCAGCAAACAACACGTTCAAAACTAAAATAGCCTCCACACCACCCCTTCACACCCCTTACAAATCCGACACTTGGAAGTAATCTCGAAAGCTGTGACCAGTACTCAGTATAAAAAAAAAAAAACAGTTCGCACCTCAAATCTCTTCACATATTGCTATGGACTGACTGCCTCCCCCTTCGGGGAGTTCTCTTACAGAATCCCACTTTTCGGGGTAGGTCGAGGACGATAGCAATGGTGGGGTGGCAAGAAACCACCAAACGTAAGTAGTTCAGAATCGTATGGCTTACGTTTTGCCATCCGCCCGGAGCATATGGCTTAAGTTGTTGCTTTTTGTATTTTTTTGTTTTTGATTTTAGGGTGTAGTAACCTTTCATTATTCGATACAAGAAATAATAGCATTGATGGGGACTTGGGGACGTTTATAATTTGAGTTTTTTTGTTTTTTTTTTTTGGGGGGGGGGGTTAATAATTGAGTTTTGATAAAGGGGAGATGGTAGGGCTTTGATATAGATCAGACCATGGAGTTTTGTTAGTGGTCAAATGATTAAGTTTTATTAGTGGTCAGATGATAAAGTTTTGTTAGTGGTCAGATGATAAGTTTTTGTTAGTGGTCAGATGATAAGCTTTAGTTAGTGGTCAGATGATAAAGTTTTGTTAGTGGTCAGATGATAAAGTTTTGTTAGTGGTCAGAAGATAAGGTTTTAAAAGATTTGTGGCTTTGCAGTTGTTTTGCAGATTTTATTTGGTACTAATAAAATAATTGTTTTTATATTTTATATAGTCTATACCTCATGAGATTGTTGTGTTCGTGAACGTATCTAGTGTGTATTTTTTTCGTCTAGAAATTAACTGGTTATTCTTTGGCATTCAAAGTGCTTCCCCACCCCCCAATAACTAGTTTAAACGCTGGACCAGACCAATGAAGTTTTGAATATATCAAGCCAATTAGTTGGTAATTTCTATGTTCTGTTGGTATTTAAGCGGCTCATTAACAGCAAGTTCTCACGACCCGAGCATTGCAGCCACCCGTGTTGGTCTTTGTCCAAGTTACGGGTTTAAGCACGGGGAATAATTGCTGGAATGTCTAGATATACACTGTGAGTGGAAATGAATCACATTGGGCGAGTAGGCAGCACTATTACTGATATCGTAGTGGTTTGATACCGAAATGTAGTAGTGTGCTACAGAGATGTAGTGGTGTGTGATACAGAGATGTTGTGGTGTGTGATACAGAGATGTAGTGGTGTGTGATACAGAGATGT
>MUZC01001769.1:10681-41421 GCA_002072015.1 Radix auricularia | reverse complement strand
TTGATGAAATGTACCTGAGCTTAGAAATTCCTCGAATAAGATTCGCAGCACATCCATCATTTCCATATGACAGGCCAGTGACATTCCATGAAACATCAAGGACTTTTAAATGTTTGCGTGCTTCTGAAGCCAAACCTTCTAGGGGGTGCAGATTGCACTTCAACTGAACTAACTTTTTATTTAGGAGTTCCCCTAACTGCACAGACACGCAGTTATTAACCTTGGCCCTGTCACTTAGGGTAGAATTGAACGACTGCAGAATTTTGTATAGAACTACATGCTGGTCCTCTTTGCTGTAAACAGAAAACAGAGTTGCCAAATCTTGAAGTGAGTTGACGATCTGGTTCAGGTAGTCCTCTGTTTTTCCTCCAGGAACTCCAGCCACCTCAATCGTCAGGTTTTGGTTACCTGTCGAGATGTGGCAAGCGTTATAATGCTGCCCATCTATTGGCGTGGAATCCCAAGAAAAGGTGAGGTTCTCCGACTGGAACATCACCTCAGCTACCTGTATGTCTGACAATATTCCAATTTCTAATGCCATGTTTGCTGTTGTTGATGGCGCTGGAATGTCAGACAGGTTCTTTCCTGTCAATTCTTTCACGGCAAATGCTATTATTGCCCCCGTTCTTTCAATCGGCACCTGATTTAAAATACAGTTATAAATGCACTTCCTTATTGGTGCTGCATACGTCTTCCTATGCATCTTTTTAGGAGTTGGTGACAGGGACAAATCTGTTGTGGTCGGAATAGTGTCATCACTATTACTAATAGTCTCGGCAGTGCTGTCATTATTTAGTGCATGATTCAATTTTAATAACTTCTTTAAAGCTATATTGTCTCTTTTGAGGTTGGAGATATGGCGCTTTAAAATCTTCTTTTCACGCTCCAACTTAGACATTTTGGCCGAACATTCATTTAAGTTGCATCCTTTAGGTTTGAGACTATTAACCTTTATGTCCTGACAAAGCTGTTTATTCTTTTGCCTTAATCTGTTTATGATTTCAGCTTTCCTTTTAAATGACTGGTTAATTACTCTTTGGTCAAAGCGCTGAGAGAGCAATTTAACTTTTGCATTTGTTTCTCTCAGCTTTTCTAACAAACTTCTGCACTTTGTGAGACTTGCCTTTCTGATCAAAGGGCATTTTTCACAATCAGTTTTTAACTTCTTCTGTGGGGGTGAATTCAGTACAGACTCCTGAACGACATTCACATCCCCACCAGGAGTGCTGTCAGGTATCAACTGTCTCTTCTTCGACACTGGTACACGAACTGGCTGTAGTAGCAAATCTTCTATCAAATGCAAATCTCTGTCAATTTTTTTTTCAAACGTTTGATCTTACCCATAAGATCACATATACAGGTCCTAACAGTGCCCTTATTAAGCACATAATTGCTATCTGATTCTTGAAAATAATTAATGAGAGTCTCTGCAGCTTTAGTAAAGTTCTTCCCATTGCTAAAATACATATGGACCATAAAGCCATTTCTATAATGTTTTGTTACTGCATCTTCAGCAAAATTTGAAACAAAATTTACAAAGTCTTCATGGGTTTTTTTAATAGCACCAGTATGAGGAACATCAATATCAGCTGATTCAACTTTGGCCATATTATATTGATTGTGGATATAATATTTTATAAAGCTCAGTTGATTGCAGATAAACAATTGGATAACAAATAGTAATACTGAAAAAAAAGGAAGAAAAAAAAGAATATGCAATTAACTTAATTTTCCAATACTATTTATACTATTTAGTTGTATACTTTAGTCTATAGTATCATAATAATACAATCATACAAATATTAGTAACAATAGAAAGTACGATCCCTTAATAATTAAACAGATGAAGATTTTTATTTCATAAAGTATTATCCAACATGCAATTTTTTTTTACAATGGACTTTTACTTTAAATTTTAATTTAACACTCAAAAGAATTATAATGTGTAGTCGAATCAGATGTTTAAATACTTAAGTAATTATTAGTTTTAATTTAAAAATTTAAAATAATTTCAACTCCCTAAATAGAAAAAAAATACGGAAAAAAAGATGGCCGCCATTTATTTTTTTTAAAAATTGACACGAGGTTAACATGAGGCGATGAGTTTCAATAATTGTGACAAAGTTATTCATGTTAAAATTAAATACAATGTATACAGCAATGGTTAAGCTTGGCTAAGTTAGAAAAATTAAAATCCTTTGTTCGATATCAAACCCGGTTAGACTAAAATTTATCACTTACCGTCACTTTGCGCTCCGATTGCTCGTCTGGGAGAAATGAATGTGAAACACAATTTATACCCTCGTGACCGGAATTCTTCGGTGAATAAAGTTTACGTTAAAACTTAGCTACTTTCCGAAAATGACGCATAGAAACGACAAAACCCGAAGCATACCGAAAGCGGACTTCCATTGATGATCACAGTGGAATGCTACCAGCAGCCCGCGGTTTCCTGCGCCTCGCGCAGCGAGTATTGGAGTGCCTAGCTATCTATGAATACTATGATACATAATCCGTCACGATACATCCATTTTCTTTATCTCGCATCCTGCTGGACATTTTTTTTACCATACTAAAATAAATTTATATTTTTAAAAAGTATTAATCATCTACTTTAATGTTTTAAGAAGATCAATAAATATTTTGGTTAAAACCTATATCTCCGACCGGGGCGACCTTATCGGCGGCCATCTCGTTGCTATGGCACGTCACCGGCCCGGAAAAATAGTGTGAGCCCCGTGAATTTTCCAAAAATTCTAAAGCTATACCTAACCCAAACCCTAAAATTAAAATAACAACTATCCTTCAAAGCAACGGGAAGAGACGCGACGCTCCGGTCGGAGATATAGGTTTTAGCCAATATTTTAAAGAAAATTTCATTTTTTATTTGTTACTAGATGTTTGGGCTGAAGTGAAGAATCTCGACCGTGACGTCACGATGCTACCGGTTGCTAGAAACAGAGTTCTATAAATTCTAAAAGGGTTTCACAAATGGAAGGTTTTAGGGTTTGGGTTAGGTATAGCTTTAGAATTTTCGGACAATTGAAGTTTTTAGGGTTTGGGTTAGGTATAGCTATAGAATTTTAATTTTAGTTTTTTTATGGACATGCCATAACAACAAAGATAGCCGCCGATAATGACCATGACGTCACGGTCGAGATTCTACATGTTTACTGATGTTTGATTCTTATTTTGTTTGTAAGTCAGAAATTTCTTTTGGCATCTTAATCTTAATGTGACAACCAACCAAGTAGGGTGATAAATAAACAAAATGGTTGCATCACATTCAGACTATTAATGGTTCAGAGATGGTAAAATGCCTCAGAAAATAATAAGACTTACACATTACTTATTATTATTTTAACTTTTGTTATGTAGCCATATTCATATTTATACTTATAATTTATACAGAATTCAGCGATGAGCATTTAGTAGTAAGTAAGATCTTTTACTTGTAATAATAGTATTAACAATAACTTAAAATAACTTAATTCATTTTTTCAAAACGTATCAAAATACTAATACTCATACTAAATACTTTAAATACTAATACTCAAGACTAAGAGTAAGAGTAACTAAGACTAAGACTAATTCTAATAATTCTATAATTATAATATTATATACTATATATTATATATAATATAAAATATAACTATGCCCAATGCCCAATGCCAATGACAATAGCAATCTGAATCTGCATCAAAGATTATGCTGGTTAAATACAAAACCGGCACTATCTGGGAACCTTTAACAGCAAGGAATATTAACTTTTGCAGAATAGGGAAATGAATGCAAACACTAACACTACACTATCCATTCTTTACATCTCTACACTACTGTACTGTGCATGTTGACCTCGATTTTTCCCAGAAGGGAGGGCGCTGTCGATGGGTTTCTAATATCACAAACCACCAGAAAATTAAATGTAGTCTTTTAATTTCAAACAAATCTTTTGGCCAAATGCTTCAAAATCCATGAGTATTTTTTATAATTTGCGTAAATACTTACATCCCAAACCACGACTACAGATATGCTACATTTTGTAGTATTGCTACATACTACAATCGATTTAATAATTTCAGGGTAGACCTTTAGCCAGGAAGGGAATAAAAAAAACTATGGATAACCCGGAAGTGAAGGCACACCTTTACGGGAGCAGTCATTATAATATGTCCATAGACACGACCGATTTTACATAAAACTATCAGAAAGACAAAAATTCGAATCAGTTCACAGCAGATAAGTACATGCTTAATTCAAAGATCAGGAAGGAGATGAGGCAGGCCAAAGAGGACTTGATAAATAACAAGTGCCGCACCGTGGAAGATAGCAAAGCTGCCAGCAATACTAGATAGTGAATCAAAATGGGGAGATGGCTGCAATCAGGCTTATAAATAATGAAAGCCAAACATCAAAGCCAAAGAAATATTCCTAAAAAACCGAACCATCCTCAATGCGGACCCTGAGTCAATCAAACATTTTTTTTCGCCCCACCCCTCATTGTATTTAGGAGGGACAAAAACATGCGCGGTCTTTTAGTTCGTATTCGCTTACTTACTTCACCCAACCATCTGGGTACTTTAACATGCTGCCGACCTCGGTGTAAGACATGTCCTTTTGTTTCACAGACTGACCAGATAGTCTTCCCTAAGGGGATATTTAAGATTAGGGATGGCTTTATTTGCATTAACCGCAATGTGGTCTACACCATTGTGTGTAAGCGCTGCCCTTAAAAAATGCATAGGTGAGACGGGGAGGTTTCTTGCTGCATGGCAGAGCACGTTCGTGCGATTACACAAGACAAACAGTTTCCTGTCTCCCAACACTTCAATGGGCGTGACCATGTGGGCGTCGATGACCTGGTGGTCACCGCCTTGCACAAACACACCTAGGATGGTCAGTCTAGAGAATAGACTACTCCCAGAGTATGGGACTCTTGCATCCACATGGGATGAATCTTGTGTTTGCGCTGACCACCTAATAGTTTTGCCACATCCACTCTCTCCTTTCCTATATACACTCACACTAATCTCTTCCTACTTTGCTTTCATTGACTTTTTGGATTTCACCGCAGCTAAGTTTTTATTTTTTATTTTTCATTTCTTTTTATTCGTTTTATTTGTGTATTGTTTGTACGTTGAGGCAGGTATACGTATACGTTCGCTGTTTTGTTATGTCATGTCAGGCTAACTCATACCCTGTTTACCTGCTTTTCAGAAATACTAAGAAAGCGTATGAGATGTTAAGAAATCGTACACTTACAAAAACACACCAGATGTCAGCTTCGATAATTGAGGACAGCAAAGGCAGCAGCTCCTCATTGATAATACGGCAGTACTAGGAGGGTGGAAAGAATGTTACACCGAATTTTACAATAGCAAAATCCATCCAGTTACCAGCATACTACAGCATAGAGATGTTTGATACTCCAGGGACTTTGGAAAGTTAGGAGAAGTTTCAATTTCAACATTGAAGAAGGGTTGGTAAAGGTGATCAAAGAACTATACATACAATCATGCAAGCATTGCAGTCCTATTTAAAGGCTGTGTAGGGGAATTCTTCAAGATGTCGATTGAGTCTGCCATGGTTATATTCCCTCACCAGTCCTGTTCAACATCTTCCTATATAGAAATAATCATGCAAGAAGCACTCGGTGATCATGGCACTTCTATCTCTTTAAGTGGAATACTTTGTGCAACAAAGATTTGCTTACGATATATATCTTTTGGCTGAGAACAGCTAAGAGCTACAGGAGCTCATTGACAAACTTGCGGACATATCAGGTGCATGTAGAATGTAAATCGGCTCAGAGAAAATCAAGATATTGGTCAACACCTGAGTATAATGGCAGACATCGTAATGAACCAACAAAAGCTAGAAGAGGTGCAGAACTTCAAATACCTAGGAGCCACTATATCTACAAATGTCATGGTACCTGAGATGTTAAAATTCGAGCTAGAATTGGTCGGAAATGACGAAATTCAACAAAATATTTATATGGACCAACTAAAGCTGCAGCCTTCCAACAAAACTCAGGCCATTCAGAGTTTTTGTTAAAACCATTCGCCACCTTAGAATAAACACGTTTCTATGTGAACTTTTGGTCGAACCGAGATATTCGCGTTTGAAATTTTTATTTTAGTAGACCTTTATAGAGTTAGAACCTTGTTATTCTGTACTTCCAACGAAATTATCTCAAGATACAGCTTTTATATTTTAAAATGGAAAAGACGTAAACAAGGTAAGGGTTAGCCTGACATGACATAACAAAACAGCGAACGTTCTTTTCAATTTCATTTTTTATAAGCCTGATTGCAGTATCACCCCTCTGAACTGAACTGTCCCTTACCCGACGCTGGGTCGTTGGGGCACCATTTTGAGCTGCACACTATTTCATGCCATGACGAAGCGGTCCGCGATAAAATAAGTGCTGTCATTGGCCTTTACGAGGACCTTCTCACCTCAACTAGAAAGAGGAAATTACGATGGTACGGAGACGTGACAAGATCTGGAGGTCTCTCAAAGACCATATTGCAAGGCACAGTCCAGGGAAGAAGAAAAAGAGGCAAATCAAGGAAGAGATGGGAGGACGATAGTAAAGAGTGGACCGGCCTGTCATTTAGCGACTCCCAGAAGGCAGCGCAGGAACGTGACACACATCATGAGTTAGTGTGCAGCTCAAAATTGGATTTCTTTTGGATTTCTGCACATCAATAATAATAATGATAATAATAATAATAATAGATTTTTTTTAAAATAATTTAAAAAATAAATAATGCAGAATTCGACCAAAACTATTGGATGAAATGTTGCATGGATTTGAATATTGCGTTCACCGATGCATCAGGTTCAGATATTGATATTGATGCTTTACTTTTTTTTATTTAAGATCAGTGTTTGAATACTGCTGTTCAAAATGTCGCCATAGCTCTTTGTATAGCATTGACAATTCTGATTAATGTTGCATCGGGGAAAAGACGATTTTCCAAGTTAAAATTAGTTTTTTAAAAAAAAGTTTTTGAGAACGACTTTTACGCAAGAACGCCTGGCCAGTCTGGTAATGATACATAACGAGATATCGTCCAGTCTCTAGATTATTCATAATTTTTTTTGCAGACTTTGCTGCCATCAAAGCACGAAACATTTATTTTTTGTTGCAGGTTTATGACATCTGCACGAATGTTTGTATAGATCTAAATGTTTTTTTTATTTGTTGATTTAGATATAAAAACAGGTAGTTTTTTTTAAAAATAAATTGTGTAATATTATTCTTTCCGTATTCATTATTTATTTTTCCATTTAATTCACCAAATTCACTTCGCTTAGGGCCTTCAATTTCCTAAAGCCGGCCCTTCTGTGGCATTATATTGTCAGGGTTGTAGGGATAGGAAATTATACGAAAAAAGAACTCAGTGACTTTTTTTTTCTTAACTGAAATAACTGAGTGGGGGGGGGGTATGGTGTCCCTTTGTAACATCGGGGACTATAACAAGACAAGTACTAAGGGGCTCACAAAACTACACAACACATTAGACAAAGACACCTTCATGACAGTTCTCACATCATAACAAGCAGGGGGAGCGGATAACATGGGGTTCAAAACACAGGGTTCTTTTGTTTACACATACAAACAGCACAGGAATTTCATTTCATATTTTTACATTAAGAGACAGGTTCACCCCTACAACGTTACATCTCCTCTGGCCCTTTAGTAAGCGGAAGCTCTAGACTCTAGGACATACTATACATGACTCTGACTAGACAACACTAAAAATGTACATTGGGGCCGTCCATAAATGACGTCACGCAATTTTTCCCGAATTTTTCACCCCCTCGTCACGCGTCGACACAAAAAGCTAGACCCCCCCCCTTTTTTACGTCACAGACCTTTGACGCCCCCCACCCCCCATTTAAGAAAAAACTATTTTCCCCATTTTAAAATAAGTTTTTTTCAAATAAATTATTTTTTAATATAAGTATTTTTAAAATCAGGTCTCCACTGTAATATCGTAACACGCGTGGTGAAGCGATGTAAAACGACTATAAAGAAATTGTAAGCCAGTGCTTCTCAAACTTTTTCGTATTTGACGACCGGCAGGAATTGTTCAATTTCACTAAGTACCGGTGCATTTTTTTCTCGTTTTGGCGTGATTTTGCCCTGAACTTACTTGATAGCGAAATGAGCCCCTACACATGGACTAAGCCTAAACCCCTGTTAGATTAATTATGAATTCGGATTATTTTATATTAAAAAATTAATTTTGAAAAATATTTAGTTGCCAAGACAAAGCAAAATAGCTCACGAACATTGCAGCGGTAATGTCAAAAAAGTGTGGGAAACATCGTTTGACATCCCCAAAGTTGCTTGTCGTATTTCCGAACCTATGTCTTGTGTTCGGTTTGCCTTTGCGGCGTCTTAAGAAATTCAAAAGAAACCTTTGATCTAGTAAAGCAAATTATTGTTATTTTTTCAATCATTGCAATTCAGTACTCTTAAAACAGTACGGTCATCCCAGGGGCGTCGCTAGGGTTGGTGTCACCCGGGGCGGTAGCTCATGGTGTCACCCCTTCATAATTTAAGGGGGACGTTCATAAATGACGTCACGTGAGGTTACCAATTTTCACCCCCCCCCCTTTTCACCCGCGTCATACTTTGTCACAAAAACGTAAACCCCCACCACTTGTTCCGCTATGACGTCACAAAGCTTAGACAGCCCTCCCCAAAGCCATAATTTTCTCAATAAAAATTAGCATGTTGCAAATAAGTATTTTTTCATTTAAATATGTATTTAGTGTAAGTATGCACTCTAGTATCGTAACACGCGGGGAGCCGTTGAAAGGGGACTTTTATATAAAGTTGCGGGGGGGGGGTTGATGTGACGTCACATTTTTAAACACACCCGCCCCTAGTCACACATCGTCACAGATGCGTGACTTCCCCCTATGGTTGATTAAATGGAGGGGGCTAAGCGGACTAAAGCCAGTGGCCCCCAATAATTTAAATGTTATCATAATGTATAATAAAGATGGGCAAATGTTGTATGAATCCCTGAAAATGCCTTAGACAGTCATAAGTCAATGCTGCAGTTATAAGTAGGAAGTATAACAGAGTCTGGGCTAATCTTTGTAAGAAGTGCAGTGCTGCTTATTTTGTGCCCTGTACAGCTCATTCCCTTCACGTGGAGCAGTTGACTTCTGCAAAATCTTTATACCTGGCTTGTTGCATCTACTCATCGTCGACAGATACTTCCAAAACACATAAAAGTGATACAAGTTAATAAAGCCTTGTTTCACACAAGATGCTCAGCCCGACATAATGCTATAAGCAGGGCCGGCCTGAGGGAATTAGAGGCCCTAATCGAAGTGAATTTGGTGGCTTAAAAAGAACTTTCTAGTCAAGACACACGGCTTCAAGTCCTTGTAGTCTGGGTAGCAAGTATCTTTAATGAATCCTGATTCAATCTCTGTTACGTAGCGAACCTTACATTAATAGCCATGCATCCTCTCCCTTCCCGACCACACAACATTTTCTGTTCACAGCACAAACCACGTGTTTCATACTCAGTCAACTCGCATGCTCATACTATGTTAATACAACAACACAATACGACTCTCTCAAATATTGCAGCACTGAAAGAATTAATAACAACGAAAATCAGCCCCGTGTCTGTTGACTTGAAGCAGAAAGATTTCGGAAGGAACTTAAACAAATTAAAGTCGGTTTGTTACTTGAATTTTAGGGGAAACAATTTTAGAGAGATTTCAGAAAACAAAATTGTCCCTTCAAGAGCCGAGAATATATTTGATTTCAGTAAACTATTTGAAGTCTCTCAATGAGTTTGTTAAAAGAAAGCATTTTTAATTTGATTCATATGAAGACAAAGGAAAGGACAAGTCCGTGGGAAAAAAAGACTATAAATAATCGAGAATACTATTAAAGAAGAGAAAGTGTCAGATTGATATTTTTGAAGCCCCACAACATCGAGTAAGCGCATATAAAGTTAATAAAGACATCCATTCTGAGCTCAGAAATGACGCCATCCGATGGGCAGCAGCCAAGTTAATGAAGAATATTAAAGTAATTTCGAAGACTGCTTACCTTCACAATTAGTCCAATTTTCAAAAATCTTAAAAAACGTATTGTCCAGCCCCAGTCTTAGGGTAAGGAAAAGGAAGTAGCACAATGTGAAACTCAAAACAAGTGCACAGAGCTAAAAATAAATTTTGCTGCTTTTGAATGAGCTAAATTTCAGTTATTTACAAATGTAGCATCAAAATTCGCATCTATCTCTCAATGATGACTTCAAACTGCAGCAGAGAGCGATCTTTGCAAAGTTGAAAAGAATACAAAAATTAGTTAGAATTCGTCTTGGACAACCAAGACTGAATATGTTCTCTCTAATGACTATTGAAAAGGAACTTGTAAGCTTATTTAGCTGGACTGACTTGATTGAAAACTTCGCCATGAAAAAAATCGCAAACTTAAGTTGTAGGTTGAAATAATAATAGATATGTTTTATAACTTTTTGATTTCAAATAGAGAAAACAATTCGTTACCCCATGAAAAACAAACGTTGAAAAAAAACATTTAAAAATACAGAATAACGCGTAATATTATTCATTATATGGGCTCGTTTGTAACCACGAAACAGCGTAAGTTGGGATGGGACCGTCGTAACCGGGGGACTATTTATAATAATTTATATACAAACATGCATATCCATGCTTGCACGCCTTTAATAACAAAATATATAAAATATAATAAAATATAACAAAATATTGACTCAAAGACATTGAATTCAAAATTCTCTTCTTAAAAAACAACAAAGAAAACTTGAAAAAAATTGTACACCCCCCCCCCAACCCCATTAAGGTGGAGGATATAGTGAGGTGGGATTCATTTATGCTGTTAGTGTGTCAAAACCTTAATGACTTTATCTCCAACCTTTTTTAAATATCTCTCTGCTGCGACTGTTTCTTTTTTTTTTCTTATTTGTTTTAATGTTGTATGTGTGCTGGATTTTTTTTTTTATCATTGCAAGTTAACTGATTTTTTAAAAATTAAAATCTTTGTGTTTAATGTATATCATCGTATTTCTTACTTTCTTTCTAGTTGAAAGAAATGTTTATTCTTTGTTTTTCTGACATAAAATCGAACAGTAAATTTTTAGGCTTTGGTGTCACCCCCCTGATGGTGTCACCCGGGGCGGCCCGCCCCCCCCTCACGACGCCACTGGGTCATCCTTATTGGATTTTGCCGATGTTGGATTTTCCGCTTTCCATGCATTCATCTATTGTTATGAAGCACTGATTGTGTTATGTTTTATCTGCATTCAAAAGATCATCTCACCTCGTCGCGCCCTATTATTTTATTTTAAACAAGCCGTATTTCTATTGAAAGGTATAAATATAAATGAGTAGCATAAAGATGCGAATGGTGGCAACCTTGTTGGATTAGGCCCATTGTTAGAGTCGACGAATCAGATTTCGCGATTTTAATAGCACAATTTTGGTCACTTATAAAATAACCTCCAAAACGACCAGAGCGCACACTTTGTCAACTGTGGAAAACCAACTGTATGGTCAACTTTTACAATTCTACTCTACAACGAATTTCAAGTACCCCCAGTGAAAGATGCCTATGATGGCTTAGACATGTGAAAAGAAGGAGCCTGGTCGCATTCCCATGGACATATTATATGGAAAATTTGTAGCGAAATAGTAAAAGAGGACGACAGGTTGCCCACTTCTCCGAGTTAAGCAGTCAGAGGAGGACTTGAGGCCCGGGGCATTAGGGCAACAAGTATAGAAAATGCAACTCAGTTATTTGCTTCATGAACAATGTCTTCACGCAAGAGAGACCCACAAATTTCGAATATAGTATTTTTCCTAGTTCACGAGATATACTGAGTACCAGTGGCGGATTTAGCTTTGTCTGCGTGGGGGGGGGGGGCAGGAGAATTTCAGGGGCGCCTCAATATTTTACTAATATCAGAGCATTGGGTAAATACTAGGGCTGTTAACGATTAATTTAAATTTAATTGTTAACTTTTGAAAAATAACGATTAATTAATCGTTAATTTCGATTAAAGCCAAAAATTTTAATTTATGATGTCATAAGTAACACTTATTTCACGTTCTTGTTGAAAATCTAAATAACGCTGGCATGTCTCCTTTATATATCAACTTTTAACCAACTGCGCAAAAAGACAAGTGTGTTGATATTATTAGGTTTATGTTATGAGCGGATCTAATTGACAATACAACCAGCCGAGCTGAACAATCATTCACATGGAACTGAGGAAACTCAAACTGGTATGCTCAAAATGGTCTTGGCAAGGAATGGCATTATCGGATATCGGTGTTCATTATTTTTCCACCATTGTACAGGATTAATGGATTCAAGAACTTTCATCTCCATTTTGTAACGCAGTAATTCACTAGAAGAGCTGTCGTCATTTCTGTCTCAGAGTAAAACTCCATTACTGTCATTAGCTTAATACGCGTGTCATTTGGTTTGATAAGTAGGCGAATTATTAGAGCCATTGTAGGAAAACTTTATCAACATTTTGAACATTCCCGTCAGTCAATATTTTAAAACCAAAATGTTCGTGTAATCTACAGGAAATTTATTATTTATCAGCCGCTATTTTTCTTTTTTACTGTTTGACTTCCAATTACTTTTAAGTGATGGGTCGATTAATGCCATTGTTAAAAATAATTTAATCCTTAAACTTTTTAAGGATTAGTCGAGAAATTAATTGTTAATTTTCGCAGCCCTTGTCAATATTAATTATTAGCCTAATAATTTAGTAAATTTTCCAAATTAACAAACAAGTCAAACAGAAGAACTACATATAAACAGATATATTTTCAACATAGTAACTTTTATTTATTTCAATATTATATTTATTGATCTAAGAAAGAAACTTAGTTTATACGAATTGGTATATAGCCCAGAGCCTTATATAAATTTCAATTTACGTTCATTTGAAATTTCCAATCCAGACATAGTCTACGTTTGTTTGCAATTATTGAGCGCAAATAATTTTTGATGATTTAAAATCATTGCTAACAGGCAGATTCAAGTAATTTTTATAGAATATTGACATACTATAAAGAACTGGAGAATATTCAAAACTGACAAGAGTAACACCGTTAGTTAAATCATTAAACCTTGAAACACTAGAGGATAGAAGAACCAAGAGTAAATTAGTAATTATACATAAAGCAATTAATTCTAATTTAGAAATACAACACAAAGATAACCTAATACAACCCTCAAATAGACATAAAGATAAAAACACCTTTCTTATTCCATATGCAAGAACAAACACATACAAGTTTTCTTTCTTTCCGTCCGGTATTCGGGCGTGGAATGGGTTGCCTGAAGAAACCAGGAAAGCCACCACTTTATCATCTTTTAAAACTCTAGTAAGAATACAGGACTAAACACAAACCATAGAAATACGTAGGACGCAATAATCTTCTGTACAGAAGGAGCGTCTGTAACATATAAGATAAGAACTGATGCCATTTATTTTTCAGTCAAGAATGTCAGAAACTCTTTAAGTCGTAGCTCACTAGATAGTGATGGACGTTGTGATGCATAAAAATCTTTGAAGGTATAATATTCAACGATTGCTTCTTCTAGGTTAATGTGTTCGTAAATTTTGCATAAACTTCGAAGAGGATCTTTATTTTCTTCCAACATTTGTGATAAATCAATACAAGAGAAATAAATAGCTGCGCCCCTAGAGTCATTAAAATAAAAAAAGTATTTTTTGGATACTTTGGATTTCACCGCACCTAAGTTTCTTCATTTTATTATTTATTTTTATTTTCGTTTTATTTGTGTATTGTATGTTCGTTGATAAAGGCTCTTTGCCGAAACGTTCGCTGTTTTGTTACTTCCGGTCAGGCTAACCCTTACCTTGTTTACGTCTTTTCCATTTAATTTTGTATAAGCCTGATTGCAGTCCTACCCCTCATTTTGTTTACTTCTTTAAATCTTGTTTTTAACAACTAGTTTCGAACAATTTTCGTAAATAAATTAAAAGACATCTACTTTCAGAATTTTAAAATGTTTGATCGCTTCTCATTTCAAAAAACGTATTTCTTCCAACATCGATCAATCGTTTTGCAATGGAAGCTGTTAAGCTTGCGCTCTTGTGATGTATAAGTGGTCCATGTCTCGCTCCCATATAGTAGTGTACTGATGACACAGGCTCGATAGACGCACAGTTTGGTTTTCTCCGTTAGCTTGGTGTTTTGCCAGACCCACTTATTTAGTTAGCCATTGTTGCAGCTGCCTTGCCAATTCTGCTGTTTATTTCTTCTTCAATGGACAGTGTATTGGAGACCTTGGATCCCAAGTAGGTCCACAACCTCCAAGTTTTCATTATCCATATTTATGGTAGGAGGAGGTCGAGTGTCTTGGGCCATGATGTTTGTCTTGTTCAAGCTGATTTGCAGACCAAATTCTTTGCAGGCATTGGAGAAGCTTGACACGAGTTGTTGCAAACCATATTCTGTATGTGCTGTTAGTGGCACATCATCCGCAAATAGTAGCTCACGAATTAGGACATCCGTCGTTTTGGTCTTGGCTCGGAGGCGGGCAGTGTTGAATAGTCCTCCATCAGCTCTGGTATGTAACCAGATTCCCTCACTGCTATCCTTGAATGCGTATCGAAGAAGTACAGAGAAGAATATTGCGAAGAGTGTTGGTGCGAGTACACAACCTTGTTTAACTCCGCTGCTGACAGGGAAGGCCTCTGACTTAGCTCCATCGAAATGCACTGTGCCAATTACAGCCGATAATTCAGATGCAAATGATTAAATTAAATCAATGTGCACATCATTGCTTAAATAAATTTCATTTTTCTTTTAAACTCTAGATGACTGTCCAAATTGAAATCATAGATGGCCCAATAAACTTTAGATTTAACAAATATTTCAAGTATTTCTACAACTACTTAAAGTCTCAAGCAATAATTTTCTCTGTGTACTCTGAATGGCAAACCTTGTTTTGCTAAGAATCAAGAAAAACGTCACGGTTTTCATTCCTTTCAATATTTCTCTATTCTTTTCCACTTAGCGATGCTCATGTCATGACTGACCAAACCAGATATTACAGTTTAAAACACGATATTATCTTATCTTATATGTTACAGACGCTCCTTCTGTACAGAAGATTATTGCGTCCTACAATATTTAGCAAGCCAATGTTGTCGTATTGCAGTTTAGTGTTGATTAAAATTTTCGTGTTTAGCAATCTTTTTTTCTGCTCTAGCCACACCTTTTTAGTGTTCACGAGGGCGTATCGGGGGGGGGGGCAACCCGCCCCCCTGCCCTATAGCTAAATCCGCCACTGCTGAGTACTACAAAAACCAATTGACAAATTACCAGAATTTGATTCTTTTCCACAAGGTGCTAAATCATGCATGCCGTAAAATAGGAATGTAGAAATGACGGAACCCAGTTTGTTGCGAATTTCTTGAATTTGTTTTCTAAATGAGTTCAACTGCTCATCTATAGAAAATTCTTTGGCTTCCAAAAATACAACAAAATTGCTTGCATCTTGATTGTCAGTTAAATTTTAAAAACGTGCCCCACCACCTGAAAAATTCCTAGCGACAACCATGTATGTGTATGCGGCAATTTGGTCTTCGGGTTATAATATAACTAAACTAAATTTTGTGCTGAGCTGCATTAATTAGCCTTTTGTGTCTGTTTAAAAATAAATCTCAATTGTATTGTTACCATTACACAATTTGTGTATTTTGTATTAAAAATTACAATTAAAATTGTGTTTAAAACCTGCACAATTAAAACCTTCTATTCGTATGGAAAGTTGGAATCTTAGTGATTGAAGTGAGGGATTAGGCTTTTATTAGCATAGGAAAAAAGACAATAAAAAATGACTAAAGAACACTTATTTACAATAAAAATATTAAGGAGATACACACATACAATCATATTTGGCATAAAACAATATTGGTTTACAGTTTGTATCTTTATTTAAATTTAATATGTATCAACAAAAAATTTAATTTAATTTCACTGTGCATTAAAAGAGTACGTTTTTTTAAATTACACACGTAACACCAAATCAAAACACTTATTGATTTTAATCTAAATCAAGATGGATATACAGTACTTAATATATTGACTTAAACCTTCTTGTCTGTCTGTAACTGAAATGGCCCCACGTAAACAACAAAAATTTAAATATTACATACTTTCCGTGATCCGAGCTGATAATTTAAATATCTTTTTCGTCTTTTACCTTTTGCGGGAGGACACTCAACAACTTCCCTAAAAGTTCAGGCTTCTAGGTAGACAAGAAGTTGGAGATTTAAAGATGCGTCTTTTTTATATAGCTCATATTGGGAAAAAACCTATATTATTAAATCATCTCTCACTAGGGGGACGATTGAGACTATGGGAAGTTCCACAGTACCTGACAATTGCATGAACATAATAATATACAGTAGTATTTACTACATAGTTAAATAGTTTTTATAAATTATAAACATTTAGATAATTAAGGGCATCCCCGATGCTATCTCCTACTAAAGCCGTAAATAACTAGCATATAACATTGCTTATATGGGAGATCACTGGCTAAGATGTTTAGTTTTGATTATCACACACAAAAAGATTTATTTCACACTTAGCATTATCATTTAAAATCCATAGTAATAATAACTAGCAGTGACTGATGAATGATAAGATGCAGATTCACTTTTATTCATTCAAACCTCAATCCAAATAAACTAAAGAAAATATGATACTCAAATTTCAAATAGGCGGTGGTTCCTGATTTTTTAATGATATAAAGGGTTAAATCATGATCAAAAAGTTGGAATTAACAGGTAAAAAGAGAGGATAACTCAAAAAGTATATTATACTATTATACATGTATACATTAATTATGAAATACAGTAGAAACCAGTCATGTAACCTGCCTTGGAATTTGCCAAAAGTCGTCGAGATAACCAATCATCGAGATAAAAGAAGAACAATATGGCGGCAAAATATTAACATCTGCTTGAAATTTCTTTATGTGCGTAAACAATGAGAATGTACATGCACATGTTTTTGGAGGTTTTTTTTTTTACACAACAGCGTTGCCGTTATTCCAGTATGTACATAATATAAAAATGCACATCCTCAGCTAGTGAACCCTTAATTTTTTTTAAATTCACTTAGTTGGAGAATCACAGAACAAGAACTAACAGGCAGGCGGTGAAGTCACTTGTTCTATGAAATCTCCATCAGGTGGCGGTGAAGTCACCTGTTCTATGAAATCTCCATCAGGCGACGTGAGGCCAACATTTCATACGCACTCTCAACATTGGTTCAAAAAAAAAAAGGAAGAATACGGACTGGATTGTAAATATTGTCTTTTTTAGCCATTAATGGTGTTACAATTAGGAATGAAAATCGTGAAGCATGAACCTCAATGATCATCCTTCACTATCAAACACTATATCTTTTATGCTAAAAACACATGTACTTAGATGAGACGGCCACTAATATGAGAGACTCTGGGTATGTAAAACTTTGTACCAAACACGTCTTAAATATGCAAATATATGTTAGTGAGATGTGAAGTGGCATCGATAACTAACATTTTCAAAATCTGACGATTGGCCATAGGGATCGAGATAACCAACGTTAATTGGCAAATTAATTTTGCCCTCTTTTGTGCTCGAGGTATTAGGGTTAGGCGACATAACCGATGAGAAAATGCTAAGACAAAGAGAGACTTTGGCGGTAACAAACGTTGCCTTAATAGGGTTGGCGAGTTAACCAAGATCGAGATAAGTGGGTTTGACTGTATTATGAATTCAATTTACATTACAGAACAATGATAATTGATAATTACAAAAAACAGAGAGAATCTTAAAAGACACTCAATTTTTTTACAGAGTTACCATAATGGTTTGGGGAAACCATACCAATTTATTTCAAACAGTCTTTATTCACAAAGGACCGATTTTTAAAAAGGAGCAAATAGGTGCACTAAAGTTTCAACATCATAATTTTAGTTAGCTAGGTGCATAGAGATAATAATATTATACTAACAATAATATAATTAATATATATCAGATGTTTTGAGGGGGCCACGGTGGTCGAGTGGCAAGCGCGCTCGACTGTTGTTCCGATGGTCACGAGTTCGAATCCATGGGAAACAAGGAGTTATTCCCGGGGCCTAGGGCATCCCCGAGTTCCACCCAGCTCCAAATGGGTGAAAAGCAGCGGGGTAATGCGTGGAACCCTTAGCCGTGGCATGTAAACGCTGCATCACTTGCCAAAAAAACAACTGCTGCCTTGCAGATGGTCTTGACTGACCAAAGGCTATGGAAGCAAATCCAGAAAATACAGCAGGCTGAAGTTGGAGACCACGGGCCAATTGGCGCAAAACTCGTGGCACACAAAACTCAATATTGAGAACGAAGAAGAAGAAGTTTTGAAACAGTTGTAGCAATTAATACTGTTCCTAAATAGGTCAGTCTAATCACTAAAAACATTTTAATCAAGTTAAAAATGTCACAGCATCTCTAGTCAGAAAAACAAGATTAGAAAATGCAGACATTAAGAGCTTGTTTAACTATTTGCTAAACCTATTGTAGTACAGTCATATTCAAATCTGTATATTCAAATCTGTCTAGAAAAAGTATTTGTTTGTTGAGTCAAATTTGTTTTATCTTCATTTTTTGTAAAAAAGACTGAGGCTTTTTTCAAGAATATCTCTATCAAAGAATAAGACATACTTTGCAAAAATTAAAGAAAAAAAAATTAACCAAAGAACATTACACATGTATATTCTTGTAAGAAATTTATATTCTTGTATTCTTGTAATAGCTTTAAAATGAAATTAGTATGTCCAACATCATGCAAAATAGCCAACCAAATTTGCACAAGTTATGCATGAAAATATTTATTGACCTTTAAATAATAGATGACTTACCTATAATAAGTCCAAGCACTTATGATTTTAGCAGAAAAGCCCATCAGACACATATTATACATAATTCTGCACAGTCTTCTAACTTTAGCTGATTTTCGGTATATGCTCACTCTCAAAAGACTTCAGATTTTTCAAAAGTTTTACAGTCTTAATTAACCACACATCATTTTCTAATGTGTGTCATGGGTTTAATTTTGAAGCTATATTCAAGTATTCTACATCAAGCTAAAGATATTTGAATGTTCTTTAATTTGAAACTAGAGATTTTTTCAGAAGCCTAAGTAACTTATCCTAAGTTTGTTAAATACAAAATGTTAAACTTCCTGAAATGTACATAAAGTATTTTATAATTATAAATTCTCTTTTGACAGTTCCTTTTTCCTAAATTAAAATCTGGAGGAAGGAATCGGAATAGTGAAAGTATCGTGCATACATCTGGATATTTGTGCTTTTAAATAGTGTAAAGAGTGCTTGTTTGAATTTCTAAAAAACAATTTTGAAACTATTTTTGGGAACACATGGATTCATTAAAAAAAAAGAATATGACAAGAATAAAAAAGTAAGTGTAATTAAAATGCATTCATGTCTGTTTATTTTGCTTTTAAATCATTTAAATATTTGAAACAAATACCTAATATATAGTGTTAATACTGATGTATAAACCTCAGACATTGTAAAAAAAAATATTGGCAGTCTGAAGGATGAAAATGTGGAAAATTCTACCCATTAATGGGTTAAGAGTTGAAACTTTTTTTTTCACAATTATTGTGGCTAAGGCACATATATCTATGACATAGTGATTATATTGAACTCTGTGTCACTGATAAAGTAGTAAGCATACTAACTGATCTTAACGAAAAAACACATATATTTGGTGAAAAAAAGCACACACACAAAATCAAAAAAAAAGTTTGATATGACCAATTTTTTTCTTTAAAAATTCTTATGGTCATCTCTATCAAATTTTTAAACCCCTCATACTCAACCAAGACATCACAATAATAATAATTAATATTGTCCACATAAAACCCGGTTAATGAAAAGAATCTCAACCGTGACGTCAGGGTCATTACCGGCGGCCATCTTTGTTGTTATTGCACGTCCTTAAAAAAAGCTAAAATTAAAATTCTATAGCTATATCTAACCCAAAGCCTAAAATCTACCATTTTCCAAAAATTCTAAAGCTATACCTAACCCAAACCCTAAAACCTTCTATTTTTGAAAATCCTTTTAGAATTTAAAGAACTCTCGTTTCCAGCAACTGGTAACGTCGTGACGTCATGGTCGAGATTCTTCGCTTCAGCCTAAAGCACTTCCTCATTAAAGTCATCTTTTTAAGATTCACTAAAAACAAGAACTGATCAAAATAAAGTCAAATATTTTCATCAGAGTAACAATTAGACATTTTGGAATGTTGTGATAACAGGTACAAGACAAAAAAAAATGTGTTTTACAAAACAGACCAGGGGAATTCAACAATGCAGGCCATCACTTTAATGAATAAATGAAGAGTTCTAATTAGTTGGTACATACACTAGACAAAAAATTAAGGACCACAAATTATCATGTCTGATCCACAGGCCATTAGTTTTTTTCGCCCACCCCATCTTGGGCAATAGATCCGCCGCATCATGTCCACAGGGTTAAAATAAGCTATTATTATTGTATTTAAATCACTTTAATTACACTCATTACACTGAAATGAAGGGGAAAAAAATTTCAAGTTGTGATGAATAATCCAATTGAGAGCATCTACAAATTTCCATTTTAGGGAAATTACCACAAGAGAAATGATTACTTCATGCCAAAAAAATATTTGCTGTGGCAACAATATTTTTATTACACAGCTTACAGGTTGTTGAGGTATCAGCACAGGGCTGACAGGCTATGACATGACCACAAGGTAGAAACACACAACTCACTGGACGCTCATGACAAATACTACACATGGTCCTCTGACTTAAATAGGCATTTTCCCGTTCAACAGCTTGTGTCATCTCAAGGGTGTTGGGTCTATCACTGAATTCAGTAGCATCTGCTTGCTCACTGCCTCCATCGGCTAGCTCCATACCCAAAGATCTCTCCGCCATTTTAGAAGCAACTAGTTTTTTTTTATTTTAAAAAAAGTCAGTAGAATTAAATGAATAAACCATTAACTTCTAAAACATATCCAAATAAATTATATTCAACATTTACAGATATTTTATGTTTTCTTATTTATAATAGGAAAGGCATTGTAGTCGATTTTTGATAAGCATAGAAAATTAAAATAAAACAATAGCACATATACAAATCAAAGCCAATCTCTTTTTATATGTATGCTTCTTTGGTTGTAAGTGCCATACGATTTCCTTTTTCACATCTTAACTTATCTATTACAGTACAGAAGCTCCTTCTATACAAAAGATTTTTTTCCATCCTATGCTTATCTATGCCTACTTTTGCCTTTTTTCTCAAGTTGTAATTTTTTTTTGAATTGGTTTCATGGTTTGTTTGTGTCATTTTAAAAAGCCTCAAGTTATCTTGGATTTTTTAATTAATTCATTGACATGAGGATTCCAAGCTAATTTCTTACTACCCTTAAGTACTTTGCATCTTAAGTTTAGTTGTTTTCCATGAATGAAATAGTTTGCATTAATTTGTTTCTATTTCTTGATACTTTTAAAACAGTTGAAAATATTTTGGCCAGAAAGATATACAGCTGGTGCTTGATAAACGACTATGATGCCCTTAAAAGTATTGTGATTATTACACCAGAAGTATAACTTGCTTTTAAGGAGGAAATGGTGCATTTAAAACGTAATGGCACTTAACATGCCTGGATATTGAAAGAAGGTCACTCAAAGATCATTGTTCAGATTCTTTAGTTAGCAAGGGAGGGTAACCGTAAAAATGTTCAGGAAAGATATAGACCACGTAAGTTAACTGGAGGCCACAGATTATCTTAAAAATAATCACCTGGAAGGGTAGGACGGACAGTAGCAATATTTGGATCCACAGGTCTGTCCCCAATATTCCTACTGCTGTCACCAGCAGAGTCACTATCACTGCTGCTTAGATTAGGTGCCTCAGGCTGATCATTGGCAGAGAATAAGGAGACCAAAACATCTATTAAAATATCTAGCTGAATGCTCTGACTGGTGATGCCTAAGAAAAAAAAAAAAGTGTTCATGGTGTTGACAAAATGAGAAATTCATTAAAAACATTTCTGTAAATCAACAAATGAAAAACAAATACTGTTTTATAGCCTGTTCCTGAGCCCACTCTTTTGGGAAGAGAATAGTGTAGAAAGTGTGTAACCCGCTCGTAAGCCTACCACCCAAAGAGTTACCTGTATGTTTTTGTTTCTAGCACAGTGGCAAAAGCACATACATTAAAATTCGTTGTTGAAAATAAAATTTGTGAAACAGTTTATTAAAACATCCACAAAAATTAATAAAATTAATCAATAAGGTAAGTGCAGATGTTAAATAATATTTTATAGCTTCTGGTAGAGCAGTCGAATCTTGTAGAATGTAGAAAAGGACCTTGATGATCTACAATAACATCACCAACATTCAATGTACATCACCTATGACCCGCTCGTAAGCCGACCCCAAAATTTTCCCCTACATTTTGTCCAAAATGTCGGCTTTAGAATGAGTACATACGGTACATTAAAAATTAAAGGAACAAAAAAATGTACAAAACTGAAAATTAAGTTAACGAGCAACTTGCCAGAATTCAAAATAAATTGGAAAGTGAAAAGGATAAAATGTTTTTTTTACCAATCTCGTCTACTATATGAGTTACAGCTTGAATTATTTGTTCCCTTCTCCATCCAGCTCTTAGGGCCTCTTGTGCCACTGCTAGTCTCAAAAAGGGATGTTCTTGATCACCTATTTTTAGTGAGGGGTAAATTATGTATGAAAAGCATATAAATGTCATCCTGCTGGGTATAAGTAATAGTTTGACATTTAAATAATTATTTGTTTAACTCTTAATGTGTCAAAGTGCCATAATGTGCAATTTACTGGGTTTTTTTTTTACCAAAGTGTGATAATGCGCGGCTCAATAGAACTCTCTTTAGAAACGAAATTACAGAAAATAAAAACTCTTCAATGCGTGAAAAAAACTTTTGGCAATGGCGGTTGTTTGTTCTGCTAGTGTTATCGATTCGCAAAGTTTTTTGGTAGTTTTTACAGTTTTTTTTTGAAGTACAATTGCGCCATACTTTATTACTAAAATAATAGTACTGAACTACAGTTAAAAATTGTTTTAAACTCAAAACCGTCTATCGAACACATAAATTAACCATTCTTATCCTAAAAGATGAAGTTAGTATGACTATAATAATATAAATGGATTTTACGCAATTTTTTAAATTTCATAACCGGTTGATCGCAATTTGGGAAATTCTTAGGGCACTGAGGCAAATGTTTTCCGAAAACCTTATGGCAGATTGAGAATTCATGTCTGAAATCGTTATATATATTGTTAATATATTGTATTTATTTGCATAACAAATAACCCCAACCTAAGCCCTGTGTAAGCAATCTTGTAATTTGATTTTAGAGTTTTCTGGTTCAAATGCTAATTAACATTTAACACTAGGTTTTTTGATGTGTAATTCTTTGCATCAGATCTAAGTTAATTGCAAAAACAACAATAGAAAATGTATGATTACACATTGTCATATGAATAGCAGCATTGTTGGAAAATACTGAGTAGAGTACAGAGCTATTTTATTCTGAAACATAAATCTTTATTACTGGTGGAGATGGTGTTGGTTGATCCAGCTGTGCTTGAAGTAGCATTGGAAGTGGCTGGTATTGTGAGCGCTTGTGAGGTTTCTGCATCAGTCCGGTTAGTCTGTTATGACACAGATTTTTTTTTTTAGAGAATAAAAAGGCATTTGAAATATATATTAAAACATCTCTCTGATATCGTTTCATAATGGTTTGTAGAAGTTTATTAAAAATTATACCAATTTAAAGATTTGAAGTGAAGATTTTAAAATATATTTAATAAATCTTTTTTTTTTAAAAATAAAAAATGTTTTATTTGTAAATCATACAGAATTGAACAGCTATAAAGCTTTCACATAAAATACAGGATAGACAAAACAATTGTGTGATTAAAACAATAAACTAAATCTTTATTAATCGACAAATACATATATTAACATTTCATGAACGTAGTGGCAAATTACTTAACTTACAATTACAAATAAATAACACAACTATTTAAATTACGGCTGGTACTGTTTAAAAAAATTTAGTTCAATTAATCGGGAAAAATTGATTAATATTGATTAATTGTATTTTATTTATCGCTTTAATAGAACCCGAGTCCAATTCATTATTTCACGAAATCTGTTAAGTCACGCTAATTACATGGCTCCAAAATTGTGTGACCTAACACAGCATATTATTTGTTTTGCTATGCAAGAAATAAGGGAGATAAACCTTTTTGTTTACATATACAAGTCTAAATATATAATAATAATACTTATAAAATAATTGATAAATTGGAAAACAATATTAGAAATATTATCTTTAATTTGAATCAAATTTTAAACAATCAAATTAATTTTAATCGCTTAAAATTTTTAACTTATAATAGATTTAATTAACCGAAAATTTCCGCAGCCTTAATTTAAATTAAATTTACATTAAATATTATCTACGATAACATGTGCAAAATAAATATAAGGATAAAAAAAAAAGGAAATGAAAATAAGAAAGATGGGCACAAGTACTTAACCAAAATACAGGATAGAAGACAATATCCAAATTTATGTTTAAAAAATTAAATTAAAAAAAAAACAACAACAATCAACATGTAAAATTAGTTCAATCCATATGGTGCCAATGTACAAATAATTGTATTCATCTGTTTTGAATTTAGATTAATTATTTTTCTTTGTCATTGCATAGTAAGTAATATATAATGTAAATTTAATTTAAATACTTGTGTTTATTTATTAGTATTCATAAAAGCATTTGCCATATTTTTCTCTTTAAAAAAGTTGTACTGTTTTGTTTATGTTGTCCTATTATTTTTTGTTTTCGGCTTATGAGCGAGCTACACATTGTTTATACTATTATCTTCCAAAGGGGTGTTCGCTTATGAACAAATGGGCTTTAGATCGACTATATAGGGTCCATTATTTTTCCATTAATAAAGCTTTACTTAACTGTTTCAATCACACAATAGGTCTGTCTAGCTTGTACTTCAAAACTAAAGTAAAGCTCTTACTTGCTCATTTTGAATATCTTGTTGAACTCTGTCAATATATTCTTGACCTTTATACATACGATTATAAACACAATGAGGACGGAATCTGGCATGTTGGTATGCTGGTATATCATTTGGTCGCCAGTATTTGAGACCAAGGCCACAGTAGAAGCACCGGACACAATCAGCATATCCTGAAACAAATTATATTCAAAACAAAAACATTACTTTTGAAAAGGGTGTTATTGTTATGGTTAGTTGGAGTTAAAACAAAATAATTCACAAATGGGACATTGGTTTAAAGTTTTAAAAAACAACCCACAAAAACCAAGTTTTTATGATAATCCCTTTCTTTTAAAATTAGGAATGTCACGAGTCAATTTAAAATATATTAAAATTTCAAAAAATAGGTTGATGAATATCAAGCCCCATAATCACAGTTTTGAAGCTCTTCATAGTTGTTTGTTTTCTCACGATTCTGTCCCTTTGACCACATAAAAAGTTTGCCACAAGTCTAAAAAAAATGTTAAATTTCTAAAAATCCAAAATTTTAAAAAATTTTTTTTTAAAAAGAAAATTTGATATATAAGTTTTATTGTCGCCAAGAGTATGTCTGCAAAACTTATTTCAATTTGATCACGGAAAAAGGGTTAAAAATGTATCCAAAGTTTTTGCAACAGACAAGCCGACGCTAGCTACGAGTTAAAATAAAGGCAGTAACAAAAATCATGATTTTTTTTCACAATCTAAATTATAACTTCAAGATAGTATCTTCATTAAGAGTTTTTCATTATATATTATATTGGAAAAATGACATCTACAAAGTTTAAAATTTCAGTCTCTTGTCTATTTTGTACTATCATATCAATTTAAAGTCTAAAAGTATATATATTCACAACTTAACTGTGGTGTATTTATAATGTCAGATCTAAAGATGAAATATCATTTCAAACATATATGAGGGAAAAAAAAAAAGCACACTTTGTTGATACTCTTTGAAAGAAAGTAAGAATTTAGATATTCAACTAACATATACTTAGGGCTAAGCAAGACAAGTTATTTATAACAATTTTAAATTTAAATTCTGACATCATTTCATAATGAACAATTTTAACTTGTGAGCTTGATAAGGTCAAGGATCAACAGTAATTACAATTTACCTGCATAAAAGAATCCTCCGCTGACTAGATCCTCTGGTCTTTGAGGATGGTCAGGATTCCAACCATTAAATGTTGTTCTTCTGGCAGTACTACTGGCAAACTGTGGATATGATGCTCTGCTCAAATCAAAACTTTGATGGGCTGAGCCTCCAACAGCCCCCTCTTCTGATGAGCTTTGGTCTTGACCAGTCTGTGCCTGGGTATTTGCTGCTCTTTGATTAGGTGCACTTTCTATGGACATGGGTTGCCTGGCAACAGAAGTCAACACTTCACGACTGTTTGACACATGGCTCTCTTGGCTAACTAATGCACCTGACACAGTGTTCAAGTATGTGGGAAGACTGCGAGTTTCAGAAGTGAAATAAACATAGCTGGAATTTACATTGCCTATAATAGGGACACTGCTTGGTTTTGGGGAATCCGGGAAAGTTTCTAATTCAGCAAACCCAGTGCCAGAGACTTCATTGCCTGTGCTAACATACTCAGCCTGCTGAGTGCTGTTAATTGCTGCTGTTGCACTTGAACCATAGTCCATACCCAAAGATGGTGGGAGAGAAAAATTGCTTTCAAATTGCTGAGGTGCTCCAGAATTATCAAACAAATTTGGTGTTAAACTTCCAAATGCATTGAAGTAAGGTGCCAAATCTTCTGTACTTAGTCCATGAGTCCATTCATTTAAATTCCTGTTATATTCATGACGTTGGCAGTTGATCCCATGTGCATTATCAATAGATGAGCCAACTAGGAAATCTAAAAATTCACAACCACAGCTAAAGCAGCGAATGCGACCACCACTACCAACGACATAGAAGCCAGACTGAGCCAATTGAGTAACCCACAAGTCTACATTAGGTGGGAATTGAGTAAAACTAAAGGTACATAACCGGAAAACTTCATACCTCATAAGATTATTTATTGCATCATTTTGATTATTGGACCTTCTTTGTTCTTGTGCTGACTGTGAAATGGGGTTGGGTTTAATTGGTTGATTTGACAATGGATAGACATAAAGTAGCTGGAAAAAGGACTGTCTTGACAAATATTGCTGATAATATACACTCCATCTGAACCCTCTCCCCAAACAGTCATGACCTTTGGATCCTACGTCAAGTGCAGTTTCAGTTTTTTGTTTCTTTGAAATCTCTTCAGATTTTTCTTCAGTTTTTATTTGAACTTTATCATCTAAAGGTGCATCTAACATGATTTTATAGTTCAGTGGTCTCCTACTACAAACTGAGTTTTCAAGAATTTTGTACTTCTTCATTGTGTGCTCTAAACAGATTTTAGGGAATGCTAATAGACTTTTAATAGTTTCAGAACCAATTTTCTGAAACTGAATAAGATTCTGATAATTAAAAGTTATTTTGCATGCCTCTTTGTTTTCAAGCTGGTACATTGAGAAATCAAATAAACATATTTTACAAATTTTTGTGGAATGAAGACTTTTATACATTTGTTGCCAAGTAGGTCCGATTATTTTCTCACAACTTATCCAGTAAAACTTCCATGCGAATGCAGGATAAGACTCGCAAAAATTCTTACTACCATGAAAACTAAAAAAGGTACAATACAATAAATCACCTCTAAGAGGTATAAGGCAAATAGCTATCAGTTCTATACAATATTGACAGTTTATGACAATGACACACATTTTGTTGATTGATTCAGAGGACTTAGGCACAACATTTTTTGCTTTTTTCTTCACTCGAGTTTTGAATAATAAGTACTTTCTCTCAATAAAATGCTTTCTGTGCATATCAGATCTTTTCAAATATCTACTAGGGTTGGCTGAACAGATGAAAGCTTCAAAATGTATATTTCCGCCTTGGCTGTAACTGAAAGGCTGAAAATTAAAACAAACAAATTGTGGGTGATACTGCAATCAGGCTTATAGATAAGAAGATGGATAAAATGCAAACAGGGTATTATGAGCCTGACAAGACATCACAAATAAACAAGCGTAAGAGCCTTCAACGAAAAAATAGAACAAACATAAAAAACGAATAAAAAGAACTTAAAAAACTTATCTGTGATGAATCCAGGGCCAAATAGATTGCTTTAAATAAATTTAAATACCTAGGAGCCATTATATCTAGAGATGGTACCTGTGAAGCTGAAATTTTAGCAAGAATTGGGTCTGCAATGGCAGCAATGACGAAATTAATCAAAATATGGACCAGAAGAAAACATTAGCCTAGTAACAAAACCCAAGACTATACAGAGCTCTCCTTAAAACCATTGTTCTGTATGAATGTAAGATCTGAACACTACAGGCAACCCTTGAAAGCAAGCTGCAGGCATTTGAAAATAAATGCATGAGAAAAATTCTCCAGATTTATCTAGAACACAAGACCAATGAATATGTCTGGGACAGAATTATCTCTATTCTGGGTCAGCAAGAAACCATTAAAACAACAATAATAGTTGTAGGCTGACATGGTTCGGTCATGTGCTTTGACATGCTACCCTGAAAAAAAAATCATCCTTAAATCCAATGTACAAGGAAGCTGGTGAAGCAGTCGACAACGGAAAAGTTGGCTTGACAACATAAATGAATGGACAGGAATCAGATTGAATGAATTACTGGCTGCCGCTCACTATAGGCAAATGTGGAGATCATTGTCTCTTGATGTGTTCATGCGCTCCTCCAAAAACACTGCAACAGTAATGGGAATGATGATGATAGGTTCATGCTCTGTTTGATGTATTTCCATTATGCACATTTTATTGCTTTTGGTCTTTTCTTACATAAATACAAAACTAAGAGGCAATTAAAGGGCAACTACAAAGGTACATACCGCTAATTTCTGATAGGTAAATAAAATTGTAGTATTGAGCAGAAAAAATTAAGAAAGCAACTTAAATTACTGCTCTATTATTTCGGTTTGTCACAAGAGAAAATGCATGATTGAAATAAGTGATAAACCAGAAGGCATTAGATTGGAAGGCACTAGAGACAGGTGGTGATTTGTCTTGTCCCTAACAAGTTTTATCCTGTAAAATTGTTTTTATATATATATATATATATATATATATATATCACATGTTGCAGCATTAAACTTATTTTGTGAATATAAGATAGTTATTGTGAGAGAGATGTTGTTTAATAATATTTAAAGAAAACGGGAAACAACCCTGTTACATTTGTGACTTATGATAAGGAAAAAAATCAACTTGCTTACCCTTAATTGTTGAACTTGAATCACTCCTTTCATACTATTTATACTGTTTATTTCTGGCATCGTGCTAAGTATCACTAAATCACTCACATGCAAATTCCTGGAATGAGAAAATGAAATAAGGTATTTAAAGGCTTGATTTAAAAAAAAATTAAAGCTTAAAAAGATGCCAAACAGCCATATCTTCATGTCCAATGACTTTTCTTGATAAAACTTTGATAATTCAGCATTTTACACAGAAAGAGATAAAATTCAGCAAAAAGTTTGTAAATATTACTTGCTTATTGTCAAAACTTCTCTGTGTATTATTAGTATTAAATTTATTAAAATAATAATGGAAGAATATGTTCCAGAAACCCCATCAAATAAAATTAACAATTGCTGGTTTAATATGTAAATAACCAGGTCATAGTGTGGTACCTTGAGATATGAATGCTTCAAGATACAAAAAAGTCCAAGATATGAAAAACTACTCGCAAAATTACTTGTTCAAAGATATCCTTAATTACTCAATGCTTTTTGTATACGTCTAATTGGCCTATAATGTTTTTTTTTCCAAATTAAATAATACTACTTTTTCTATGTTCTAAAATACAAGTACAAGCGATAGAACCCCTACAGGATAACAAGAGAGAGGCAACTGATGAAGAACTGACCACTGTGGTCACTCTTCACCACCAGCTAAGAACAGTGGTCACTTTCTACCATTAGTATTTGCTTTAAGAACTGAAAAATCACTGGGCATCGCATTGGCACATCTAAGGGCTCTCTGCTTCAACAATCATGCAGAATGCAGATCGACGCTTTTCAGCCGCTACTTCAAAACTTTCTATGACTAAATTAGTTTTTTTGCACTCATGGATGATCTACAATGATATTTATATGCATCCTTTATTGTTTGTAAAATATCATTTTCAAACTTTTAAAAATTATTTTCCAAACTTTGCATTTTTTCATTCTTTAATGAAATGCTGAATGTGATAAAAGTATCAAAGTTACAAGCCTCAAACCATGCATTCATATTACCATAGATATTCTCTAGACATTGTTAGTGCCTTTTTAAAATATTTTTTATTCTGGAAATTAGAAATAAATTTGTTTTTATAGCTACCATATTTTACATATGCAAAAAAGTCGTATTTTTCGTAACTCCCCTGTTGTACCCTGTACATTTTTGCTGCAACAATGTTTGCCCCCCCCCCC
>MUZC01001768.1:17816-40369 GCA_002072015.1 Radix auricularia | reverse complement strand
GTTGATCGCTGCACACTTTTTATTTGCTTTAGCTTGCTGAATGTTCTTTCAGCTTCTGCAACTGTTACAGGAATTGTACAAAAGATCCGTAATGCAATAGCAATATTTGGGAATATAGATTCCAACTTCAACTGGTAAATTTTATTCAGCAGTTTTGTGGGATGAAGGTTTTCACTTTGTATGCTATTTAAATAAATTGACTTTAGATGTTTTACTTCTTCAATTAAGTCACTGCTTACATCTTTGTCATATTCTTTGCAGAAATTAGAACATTTCTTTTCCAGATCAGTTTGTCTGATTTCTGGAAACAACCACAGAAAATTGAAAGAATTGTTAATATCCCTTGCCAATTGAAAACGCTCTGTTAAACCAGATATAAAACTATCAATAAGTTTAAAGAAAACTTTTACTTTAAAATCATCATCCACTTCATGTGCACTCTCTTCTGGCATATGTTGACTTTCATCATATAAAAGTTTTCGTCGTTTTTGGCGTTTTTCTGGAAGTTCTGTTTCACATGGCAAGTCAGACGACATGGCTGCTGCCGTTATTTTGGATTCTGCTAGCAAAACACCCCATTTATCACCTAGATCCTTCAGCTCTCCTAGCAGACTGTCAATGTTTTCTACTTCTACATCAAGTGTGGCTTCTCTGGCTTGAATAACTTTGTTTCGATTGTTTATAGCAACTAAGATTTTGAGCCATATTGTAGCCATTAAAACACACTTGAATGATTTCATATAATGCTCAATTCCTTGCAATTCAGTCTTACTTTATGATGACAAATTTAGTTCTTTACATTTAATAATTGCGTGTTTGATAATTGGCTGATGCTTTGCAATAGGTTTCACACCTCCACACGTGCTGACCATCTAGTTTGAGAAATATTATGCAGTAAGCATCCAGTTAATCTTTGTAGAGTTTCCCATCGTTGAGGACTGTACGCAAAGAAATTATACAATTTTTTAACTATTCCAAAAAAAGTTATAACGTCATTACAACATTCTGCAGCATGCATACCACATAAATTTAAACTATGTGCACCACAATTTGAAAATTTTGCTACAGGATATGAATGTACAATGATTGCCTGTGCTCCTTTAAACTTTCCTGCCATATTTGATCCGTTGTCATATCCCTGACCTCGACAATCATCTTAAGAAATTTCGTTTTTCTCCAGTTCATATTTAATCATATCTGCAATATCCTGGCCAGTTTTTTTTTGTTATAATCAACAAATGCAAGAAAACGTTCTTTGACAAAAAAAAGTTGAATTGCAGTTTAGTACATATCTCAGAATAAGTACTTTGTTCTGTATGAGAACAATCTGGCGTAGGATCTACCATCATTGAAAAATACTTTGATCTTTCTCTCTCTGCCAAAATTTCTTGAACAACTTTTGAGCTGCATGCTTCGACAAAATCATTTTGAGAATCTGGTGATAGATAATGGACCTGAAGCCGTTGTCCACGTTTTTGAGATTTTTAACTTTAGAAACATGCTCTTGTAAAAAAGGATCAAACTGAGCTAACAGTTCTATAATTCCAAGAAATTTCCATTATCATGGTCGTCAATTTTGTTGGATGAACCTCTGAAAGCAAGTCCTCTTTCTCATGGTCATCAATTTTGTTGGATGAACCTCTGAAAGCAAGTCCTCTTTCTCCCAAGAATAAAACCACTGCTAAAATTCGTTTGAGCAATTCTCTCCAGTATTTCACGTTTGTAGCAATTTTTTTTATAACCAGAGGCTCTATATTCTTTCCAAAGAGAAATCTTCTTTCTGAATCTTTCCAATTGATATAAATTTTTTTATAACCGTCTCTTTTCTCGTGAGCTGGTATTTTATCGTACAACTTACGCCACGTATGTTGTTTAGACCATCCTTGATCACTTGACAAAATTGATCTGCAAGATACGGCAACTTCACTAAATAATCTGCATGGAAAACAAAACAAGGATTCCTTTTCAGACGACATAGCTGCTGACGTTTTTATTTTGGCTTCTGCTAGCAAAATAAGAAAGAAGTTGATTTGCGAGCCTAGTCCGGGCCCCTGGGCATTTGCCCCCCCTACCCCCCCCTCTCGGCGGTACTGACTATACTGCCCAAGCGCCTGGCCGTCAGCCCGCCACCTTACCGAGCACGGCAGACGACCATCAAATTGCGTAAAGCCAGCAGGCCTGTGCTGACCTAGCCTATCTATGACTACTTTTAGGGACATAGCGCCATCTCTGATTGGCTGGTCGGTTACCACTTGGTTACCTAACGCTCTTTGGCGCGGCCCGCGGCGATCAGCTGTTACAAAATATTTCGCCACATTGAATGCTTAAAATTGAAGTGGAGTTTATATTAAGGTTGTTAAGACCTCTCGTTTTTTTAGGACCGGCTAACAGTGATGGTTAACTGTCTTTTTTAATATTTTATTTTGAGGACTCGTAGTTCACCGGTCTAAATATGAGAACCGGTTCAATCGCTCGTTAAAGTTAGCGAGGCATTTTTCATTAGTTTCAAAAACCAACGCCTCGC
The DNA here is from genome assembly GCA_002072015.1 of Radix auricularia. Classification (NCBI taxonomy): domain Eukaryota; kingdom Metazoa; phylum Mollusca; class Gastropoda; family Lymnaeidae; genus Radix; species Radix auricularia. Next base: position 37,845 of record MUZC01001768.1, on the reverse strand, counting down.
CCCGTCCGTTGTGACGTCATGTTTACCTCTCTTGTGTGTGATGCCGGTCAGCTCAGTCAAATCGCGCTTTAAAATTAATAATAAAATTATCAAGCTACGGAGTAAACTATGATGATAAAATGGAATTCATTTTCAAAAAACATTATTTTTCTATCGCCAACTCGCCAGAATAATTGAAGTTTGCTGCGCACACGTTTCCCCTCCCCGTTTTTTCTGTTCAAATAAAGTTTGAGCCACACTCGCCATACTATTAATGTGGTAATCAAATACCTTTTACTAGCAGGAAAAGTGTCACTAAAAGACCGAACTCAAATTTGGGGGCCGATTAATCACCCTGTATCTTTGCTACGTCTTTCAAATAGATGACTTAGATGAATTAATAAAATGGGAAGCTAACTGGAGTATGTCCTTCCACCCAGAAAAATGTCAACTGCTAAGAGTAACAAAGAAAAAGAAACAAATAAATTCAAAATATTTCATTCATGGAAAAGAACTAACCCAAACTAAAGATGCGAAATAATTAGGAGTCATAATAAATGAGAAACTATCTTGGAATCCCCATGTCAATGAAGTTATTAAAAAAATCAAACAAAACCTTAGGCTTTATAAAAAGAAACTTTTACAAATGTAACAAAGATATAAAACTAAAATGCTACCTCACCCTGGTGAGACCTATATTAGAATATGCATCTTCTGTATGGGACCCATCCACTAAAGAAAATATTGATAAGTTAGAACAAATCCAAAAAAGAGCTGCCAGATTCATTACTGACAAGAGTAACACCGTCAGTTAAATCATTAAACCTTGAAACACTAGAGGATAGAAGAACCAAGAGTAAATTAGTAATTAGTAGGGCTGCGGAAATTACCTATTAATTTCTCGATTAATTGGTAATTTATTTTATCGATTTAAATTATTTTAATCGATAAAATAGTCATTACAAATAGAAAAATGTTTGTGTTTATTAAAATAAATAATTAATAATAGTTTTTATTTTATCATTATTTTTTTACGTACAAACTACTCCGTTAAGGGTAATTACAGGTTAAATACTTTAAAATAACTTGTTTTATCAGGACAATGATATGAGATATAAAAAAACCCATTGTTTTTAACTATTTAAAAATGCCAAAATTCAAATTCATTGACATTATATTGAACTACTTATTTTTAAATATATCCTCTAAACAAAAATACGTGTTTTAAATTTAATTAAATTAAATACTTAGGTTATGGGCATTTTAAAAAATACAATAAAAGGGAACAAAATATGAAGGAAAACGAAATAGTGAAAAAAGAGATTATGAGGTCTTAGAAAAATAAAAGAACATAGCTTTCGAACCACTTGGGATAAAAAGATGATCTTTATGTTTTTACTAACCATCAAACAATTTCTATACAGCTGTGTTGCTTTCATATTTATAAAATTAATTTGAAATTTTCATTCAAGCGCCTCATCTTAAATACGTAATTTAACTTGTTTTTAGTGCTTACTGTTTTAAAAATAACTTAATGCTAACAATGTTATGCCAGTTTTATTACTTCCCTTGAAATTTCCAGTTGAATGACGTCATACATCTTTATTTTTAGCTTAACAAAATTATCGATTAATTAATCGGTAACTTTTCAAAAGTTAACGATTAAATTTAATTTAATCGATAACAGCCCTAGTAATAAGTAATTATACATAAGGCAATTAATTCTAATTTAGAAATACAACACAAAGATAACCTAATACAACTATCAAATAGGCATAAAGTTAAAAACACGTTCCTTATTCCATATGCAAGAACAAACACATACAAGTTTTCTTTCTTTCCGTCCGGTATTCGGGCGTGGAATGGGTTGCCTGAAGAAACCAGGAAAGCCTCCACTTTATCATCTTTTAAAACTCTAGTAAGAATACAGGACTTAACACAAACCATAGAAATACGAAGGACGCAATAATCTTCTGTACAGAAGGAGCGTCTGTAACATATAAGATAAGATAAATACCTATCGTAATATGGGTACATGCACTTCATTAAGCGGCATGCGCCGATAAGTTTTTTGAATGTCTGACACCGGTGATAAACCGGTGATCAGAAAATGCCGATAGGTCACGGGGTCATATGCTTTTATAGCTTTCTTTTTCTTTAAGAGACACAGACTATACTTAATATAAATAGAAACAGCCAAAATCCGGAATAATCCGGATCTGGCGGATTTCGCATAAAAAAATCCGGAACCGGATACGGTTGAAAAAAACGGATCCGGCACACCCCTAATACATAGGACCATTTAAGTTTGCCCAGCTCGTTGTAATATGCCTAAATTGTGCCATGAGCTTACTATTGAGCTGGAAACTTACAGTTGGCCAGAAATATACATATGTAAAATGTAATTATCTAATATTAAGAAAATTTTATGTAAGCTAAAGAGTGCTATAGAACTAGACAATTCATAAGTGATTTAATTTAATTTGAAAGTCAGCATAGCAAATTTTATCGCATCACAGCTTATAGACCTTGTGCAGCAAGGGATAGTGTTTGGATTAACACGGAGACTTTAACATTCTTAAAAAATATTCAAATGATGGTGGAAGGAGAAAAAAATTTCCATTAAAAATTATTTTCTTAAAGTTTTTGTTTCTTTTGGTGCCCTTTACCCCAAACAACCTTAAAAAACAAAATACACAAACTAATTGTTTCAGAAGACAAATAATTTAAGCTTTATTAATTAACTAATACTAATAACAGTACAGTTTAACCCGATTATGTGGCTGGTCTATGGGTTTGCCAAAAAGCTTCGAGAACCAATGATCGAGATAAACATATACCAATATGAATAGGTGGCAAAATCACTTTGGTTAAAAATTAACCTTAAAAAATATAATTAACTAATGACATAGTTAAATAGAGTTGATTTTGAAATACGTTTTAAAACCAAAGTTAGAATTTCATTATTTATAGTTTAAAGTTATGAATGTTTAAAGTGTGGTTCAATTTGTCCCAATTTTCAAATTTACCCCCACATCTTGTGACCTCAATTCGGCTGTTCGTCTCATGCACTCAAATTGTCGTTTAAATAATGATTCTTTAAGGAACAATGCTGTAATACAATTATTACTTCTCTACTCTGTTTTAAAAGTCCTTTTTTGATGTATTTTTTTCTCCAAAAAATCATTTTAGTTTGTATTAACAGTAAAATTTATTTTTAAACGAAGTTTAAGTTGTGTTTACAAGTTCCAGTTTACATAATTATCATGAATAACATATGACGGAAGTGCATTGTTCTCTATAAAAATGTCCAAAAATTAGGAACTCCTTTTAAGTTTCGACTGTAGATGTTTTCGGTTAATGTCTTCATCAGAACAATAACATGAAATAAGTACTTACTTAAATCTTAATACATATCGTATGATAAAAAAAGAAAAGAAAGAAAAAACAAAAACAAACAAGGACACAAGATATTTGTTTTTCATTTAACCCACTTATAATCTCGACCATCTCGCCGACCCTATTAAGTCGACGTTTTTGAAGTGGAACCGACAAATTCCTTCTTTGTCTCATTTTTTCCCTCATCAGTTATGTTGATTCTTTTATGTCGCAGAATCCTATTATCTCGAGCACAAAAGAGGGCCAAGTTTGCAACTTAACATTGGTTATCTCGATCCCATGACCAATTGCCAACTTTTAAAAATGTAATTTATCGATGCCACTAAAGCATCTCACTAGAAGACGCAGCTTACCAGGGGAACATGAGAGAACTGTTTGATACGATTAAGATGCTATCTGGGAAATTTAGCAAGATTGAGAGACCAGTGAAGGATAAAATGGGAAACAACATTGCAAGTGATGTACAGCAGAGAGGTAGATGGAAGGAGCATTCTGAAGAGCTCTTAAACAGAACAGAACCAAGGAATCCACCAGATATCCAACCAGCTGATAATGACCTACAAATTGACTGTAATAGCCCCACAAAAGAAGAGATTAGCAGGGCCATTAAACAACTCAGAAATGGAAAGGCTGCAGGACCTGATGGCATCCCAGCAGAGGCACTGAAGGCGGACTTGGAAACCAGTGTGGAAATGCTACACCCTTTGTTTATGAAGATATGGGAAGAGGAACATGTGCCTTCTGAATGGAAAGAGGGATACCTTATCAAGATACCAAAGAAGGGAGATTTAAGCTCCTGCTCGAACTACAGAGGGATTACCCTACTGTCCATCCCAGGAAAAGTTTTCAACCGTGTATTGCTTAACAGGATGAAAAACGTGGTAGACCCTCTACTGCGGGACCAACAAGCTGGTTTTCGCACCAACAGATCCTGCACTGACCAAATAGCGACACTGCGTATCATTCTNGAGCAGTCACTAGAGTGGAACTCACCACTCTATATCAACTTTGTTGACTACGAAAAAGCCTTCGACAGTGTGGACAGGCAAACCATGTGGAGATTGCTAAGGCACTATGGGGTGCCACAGAAGATTACGGATATAATCAGAAACATGTATGAAGGGATAAACTGCCGAGTTGTCCATGGTCAGCAGGTGACAGATGCTTTCCAGGTGAAGACTGGTGTGAGACAAGGTTGCTTGCTGTCACCCTTTCTGTTTCTATTAGCCATTGACTGGGTGATGAAAACATCTACACAGCAGAAAAGGAATGGCATCCAATGGACCTTGTGGGATCAACTTGATGATCTAGACTTTGCTGATGACCTTGCCCTTCTTGCACATACCCAACAACAGATGCAGGAGAAAACAAACATTGTCGCAGCCACTTCTGCTAGCATAGGTCTCAACATACACAAAGGGAAGAGTAAAATCATCAAGGTTAATGCCACCAGTACATCACCCATCATGCTTGAAGGAGAAGTCCTTGAGGAGGTGGAGAGTTTTATTTACCTTGGCAGCATGGTGGATAAGCAAGGGGGTACAGATGCCGACGTCAAAATAAGGATTGGAAAAGCAAGAGCAGCCTTCCAGCAACTCAAGAATGTTTGGGCCACCAACAACTTAGGCAGCAAGTTAAAAGTAAGGATTTTTAACGCTATGGTGAAACCAGTGCTTCTATATGGAGCTGAGACATGGAGAACAACGGCTGTAAACATGACCAGAATCCAGACCTTCATTAACAATTGCCTAAGAAGGATTCTCAAAATTCACTGGCCGGACAAAATCAGCAACCAGGAACTGTGGCAGCGGACTAAACAGAAGCCCATTGAGGAAGAGATTCTTCACAAGCGGTGGAGGTGGATCGGTCATACACTAAGGAAACCTGCTTCTAATACAACAAGGCAAGCCCTGAAATGGAACCCACAGGGTAAACGGAAAAGAGGCCGCCCAAGAAACACCTGGCGCCGAGAATTGGAGGCAGACATCAAGAGGATTGGCCATGAATGGAAGATCTTGGAGAAAATAGCGCAGGATAGAGATGCCTGGAGAGCTCTTGTAGGTAGCCTATGTCCTAGGAGGAAGTGCAGACGCCGGCGATGATCGGTAGATGTCCCTCATGGACGAGAAGGCTCACAACAACAAAGCATCTCACTAATTTATTTACGTTTCACGATTTTCATTCCTTTTAAAAACAATTGGGTAAATGATCTATACTCATTTTCATTTTGAGTGCCACTACCCTTCTTTACATAAGTGACACCGCCCCCTTTTTAATGGCGGAAGTTCCCGATGCTTTTAAAATTTTCAATTATTTTGCCTGTAATAATAGGTTTAAACAACACAAAATTTGATCAATGATCTTAAAATTTTATCTAAAAAATTCAATAATATACTTAATTTAGACGACTAAACTAAACCTTGTGAAGTTGGTATTATAAAATATCATGATGTAGCGCGTGCAGACTGTTGTCCCTGGCAACAATTAATATTCATTTAACTTAAATAATTTCATTCATTAGTTGTAGCCGTGTGGAAAAATTTATAAGCCATGGGTCAGTAATGTTAAAGTAATTATTCATGAGCCAAAGGTTTAAAAGGAGTTCCCAATATTGCCAATAATACTGGGACATTTTTATAGAGAACAGTTCACTTTGCAATATGTAGGTCATGATAGAACTTGTAAACACAACTTTAACTTCATTTAAAAATACATTTTACTGTAAATACAAAGTAAAATGTTTTTTTTGGGGGAAAAAAAAAAGACTGACGCCAAGCGCTAGAGCAGTGTTTCTCAAATGTGTTTTCCAGGTGTGTTGCAAGATTTAGTAAAAAAAAAAAAAAAAAAGGTTAATATTGCTAAGGTTCTGAGCTATGAAGTTATGAGATTTTTGTAATAAAGCAAAACAAAATGCTTGTTAAATAAATCAATAAAAAAGTTATCACTTGTGTTTCTTGTGGGGTAGGACATTAGATTCGGTTGGCGTGTGGGTTCACCGTTTTCTTTTTTCATTCTTTCTAGCAGCAGCGGTGTAGTTGGCTTGATATTTTCCATTCATTAATTTTATAACTTGCTTAAAATGCTGGCTTAATTAGTTGAAAGTTGAAATAAATTAATTTTAAAACTTCCCTCATTAATGACGCGTGATACCCTAGTATTGTTATATTTTGACAGTTTTTTTGGGGGGGTGGGGGGGTGGGGGTGATCCGTCTATGAATGATGTCACGCGATATCAGCCGAATATCCCCCTCCCCATTCCTTTTTCGTCACAAAAACTAGACTCCCTCAAATATGAAGTCACAAATTTCTGACCCCCCCTTCCCCCCTAAAAGCAGGATTTTAAAATTAAAAATTAGCATGTTTCAAATTACTTTTTTTTCATTTAAAAACGTATTTAAATTTAATACACTCTAATATCCCAATTCACGTGAAGCCTTTGAAAATGTAATTTAAATAAATTGTAAGCAATCTAATATTTAAGTGGAACTTTGAAAACTTAGAGTTCCCTAAAAATGACGTCACAAAGCTTGACCTGCCCTGAAAGACGTTATTTTCTAATTAAAAATAACCATGTTGCAAATTGCTTTGTTATAATTTAAGTATGTAGTTAATGTAAGGCTGCACTTTTAATACATGTGATTTTTGTTAAGCCATTCAAAACGTCATAAATTAATTGCAAGCAATCAAACATTTTAGTGGAATTTTTATTTAAAGTAGCGCATATGTGACGTCATATTTCTAAAACACTTCCTCAACCTTGTCACATATACGTGACCCCTCTAGGCCAGTGTTTCACACAAAAAATTTTTTGGTAACGACACACTCTAAAGATATTTGAGAATTTTGGCAACACACAAAAATAATTGTAACTGATTTTATTTAAAAAGATAACATTTCTTACATTTTACTGTGATGTATTTTACTTTGATATAGTTATATGTATGTGATGGACTTTTTCTTTTTGAGTAGAAATTTTTGAATAAAAAATTGGCCATGTCTAAATCCAAAAGTTCATTTCTGATAACAACATCAAAAGCATGCAAATATTATTAACTTATTTCTAGCTTCTAAAGGAGACCCAACAAAATTTGCATGTTGAAAAAAATATTTTATAATTTTAATAGTGTATCTTTGTGGCGATCCCGCGGAATGTTGACACGGAGGCTAAATATGGGGTGAATGTTAGACCTTAACATTAATACTTAAAGTTTTATTCTAATTTCATGGGATTTTGACAAGGAGGCTAAATGTGTGGTGAATAGGACTGTCAATTTTGTTGAAAAATGTTGCCCGGGTACCCGTCCACATTTCGAACGGGTACCCGGGTTACACGTTCAAAACATCGCATAATTTTACCCGTCATACAGCTATACTATACAACCTAGCCACCTTCCACGCACCTTATTTCTCACAGTAACCACACGGCCGACGACGTTACGTGATTTTGGTCGATTTATACCCCCTCCCCCCACGCCATGGTCACAAAAACTTAATATTCCCTTAGAACAAAGATTTGCAGCCGCCCCCCCCCCCATAAAAGCCGTACCTCCTTTTGAAAATGAGCATGTGTGAAATAACTTTAGTCACTTAAGTTTGTATTTAATGTGAAGTTGAACTCTATTAAATCGATATGCGTGTAAATCCATGTAAATCGTCATAAATAAATTGTAATCTTTACACCCCCTTTGTCACAAATGTATGATCGCCTCCTCCGTAGGTGCAAAACGTCATTTATGGATGGCCTCTTACCCATCTTAGACTGTTAGTAACTAATTTATTGACTTTTAAAAAATTACAAATTTTGGTGTATTTTTTTTTTTAAATTGGAGGCACATGTGGTAAAGAACACGCAAAACAATCGAATGGGGGGAGGAGAAGGTTTAGATGAACAACGTCTACAATCGGAAATCCTATGTCGGCGTATTTCAAAGTAACTTTAATGTTAAAGCAGGGATGTTTTTATGAACAAAACCAAACACGGCCTCATTCAACTCTATGCAGTCCCGCCCCACGGCCGACGACTTACCAATTTAAAATTGTTAGTAACTGATTAATTTAAATACTGACAACCTTGTACATCTGTTTTTCTAGGTCAACACGTGTTAATTCACACAAGAAGCCAGGGGTGAGTGTTATATGTATGAAGGGAGGAGAGGGGGGGACCCTAAGTCTTAGTGCCAGATTTTCCAAGGCAGCAGCAAAAAAAATTCCCGAATTGGGCAAAAAATTCCCACATGCATTAAAAACTTGGGGAAAACCTGAAAAGTGGCAGCATCAATTAAATGCTTTCGCATTCATTTGGGAAAAACCTAGCCAAAACGTATGGAAAAAAACCTAGATACGAAATAAAAAAACCTAGACACGCTAAAAATAAACAAATATGATGCCAAAAGCCTCCCATTAACACACAAAAAAGTATTTCTTATTTGACAATGAGCATATTTCAAATTATTGTATTTAATTTTCATTCAAAAATGTATTTTTTAAAAAAAATTGGCAATCTAAAAAATTCCCATATTTTAGGCAAAAACCTTATAAATTCCCTAATTCCCATTTTTAAAAATTTGGCTAAAAAAATTCCCATGATTCGGGAAATTTCCCACGACTTCGCAACACTGGGTGGGGGGTAGATAATCAACATTAGGGGGGGGTAGATAAACAACATTAGCTAGTCTCAATCGGCGTATTTCAAAGCGAAGTTACTGTCATAGAAGTGATTTTTTTCCTTATCTATATGATTCTTTTAAAGCGCCAAAACCCTTTTCTTTTGGCGATTTCTGTTTCACGTTTAGAGAAAAAGATGTATCAAAATACATTTCCCGTTTATAGATATTTCTCCTTAGATGTAATTTACTGCATTTATTTCAAACAAACATTTTCATTTGAAAAATTATTGCGGAAAAAAAAAAACGAATTGGAGCCGAAGTTTGGCCTCCGTAAATATAGACATTGAAGTTACATTTTCACGGGTACCCTGGCGGAATTTTACTATCCGGGTAATCAGATGGTACCCGTTGACAGGCCTAGTGGTGAATGAACCTGATAGAGTTACTGTTAGAACTTAACATTAATACTTAAAGTTTTATTCCAATTTCACGGGATGTTGACACGGAGGCTAAATGTGTGGTGAATGAACCTGATACGAGTTACTGTTAGAGAGTAACATAACATTAATACTTAAAGTTTTATTCTAATTTCAATTGATATTTTCACGGAAAGTTTATGATGAACTAATGATTCGTATTCATTTTAGTAATTTTCATCATTAAAATACACTTAAGGCAACGTTTCACATCAACTGGGATGCGTAATTAATTTTATTAATATATTTCAGCTTTAACTTTAATCTCTTTATTTTAAACAAATGTTCATCAGAGAAAAAAATCAATATATATTATATACTAGCAATTTACCCGCGCTTTGCTGCGGTAAATTAGGATTTCAGTTATTGAAAAATGCGTCTTTTTTATATATCTCATTATGAGAAAAACCTATATTAAGGCAATCGTCCCCCTAGTGAGAAAGGATTTAATATTTTTTGCTTCTTACCATCGCGGGAGTGTACTCAACAACTTCCCAAAATTTCAAGCTTCTACCTACACGGAAGATTGGAGAATATGTGTTGATTTAGATTTATATAGCCCATTTTAGGGGGGGGGAGGTTTAGGGCCCCCGGCCACACATGGATGGAAATTTTTAAAAATTATATAATTATTTTCCTTATTACCATGGCGGGCTGTTACTAAACTACAGAATGCTTTATACTTTTACCTACACAGAAAATGTGAAAAGCAGTAATTTTCTGTTTTTAATGGCTCATTTCATACATTGGGGCCTCCAGCATTCAGTAAGTGATAATTTAAATATATATTCACCTGTTGCCATTGATAAAGTGTACTCAACTTCCTAAAGTTTAAAGTTCTACATACTGAGCAAAAAGGACAATTAGTAAATTAGTAATTTTCAATTTTTACAGATAAAGAGAAATAGCTTTTGGGACCCCGGCCCCACATAATTTGGAATTTTAAATTTCCACTTAGTCGTGAGAAGGTACTCAACAACTTCCAATATTTTCATGCTCCTGCCTACACCGGAAAATGGAGAATTGGTGATGATTGAGTGAGCGCATTAAAAACTTTAATTGGGCTAAATATGTTTTCACCTGCTACCATCGTGAAAAGTATTTAACAACCCCCCCCCCCAACGTTGCAAAGCCTTTACACATTCGGAAAATTAGAGAATTATGGATTTTCAATTTTTATATAGCATGTATATTTCAAAATTCTTTTACAACAACTTTCGTTGTGAGAGGGTACTTAACAATTTTCCAAAATTTCATGCTTCTACATACACGGAAAATTGGAGAATTAGTGATGAGTGGTTTTTTTAATATAAGAAAAACTATATTTGGGCCCCCGGCCCCCATGAGAGGGAGTTGTAACATTATTTTTAGCAAATTTACGTCAGGAGCGTGTACTCAAAAAATTTCCAGTTTCATGCTTCTACCTATAAGGGAAAAGAAGAATTAGAGATTTTCAATTTTTATATAGCTCATATAAGGGAAAAAAGTTTTTGGGGCCCCCATAAGTGGAAATTTTTTTTCTTCAAATTATCGTAGGAAACATGTAGTCAAAACATTTCCAAAGTTTCATGCTTCTACCTACACGGGAAATAGGAAAATTGGTTATTTTCAATTCTTATAAAAAATAAGGAGGGGAAAAAATCTTTTGGGTCCCCGGCCCCAAATGAGCGAGATTTTAAAAATTCTTTTTCTCCAGTTTTCGTCGTGAGGTGGTACCCAACAACTTCCCAAAATTTCATGCTCCTACCTACATGGAAAATTGGAGAATTAGTGATCAGTAGGTTTTTAATATAAGAAAAGCTATATTTGGGCTCCCGGCGCCCCATCAGAGGAAGTTTTTTTTTAAAAATGTGACCAATTTTTGCAGAAAGCGTGTATTCAAAACATTTCCAAAGCTTCATGCTTCTACCTATACGGGAAATAGGAGAATTAGTGATTTTAAATTTTTATATAGCTCATATAAGGAAAATAAACGTTTTATGGGCCTCGGCCCCCATGAGTTGGAATTTTTTTTTTCCAAATTATCGTCGAGAGCATGTACTAAAAAAATTCCAAAGTTTTATACTTCTACCTACACGGGAAATAGGAAAATTTGTGATTTTCAATTTTTATAGAGCCCATATAATATAAAGAAAAAACTTTTTAGGCCCCCCGGCCCCACATGAGCAAGATTTTTCAAAATTCTTTTTCACCAAGTTGCGTCGTTAGTGGGTACCCAACAACTTCCCAAAGTTTCATGCTTCTACCTACACAGGAGAATTAGTGTTATAGTAAAATCAGCTTTTGGGCCCCCGGCCCCACATGAGCGAGATTTAAAAAATTATTTTTCGCCAATTTTCTTAATGAGAGGGTACCCAACAATTTCCAAAAGTTTCATGCTTCTATCTACACGGAAATAGGAAAATTGGTGACTTTCAATTTTTATAGAGCCCATATTAGGAAAAAATCGTTTTGGGCCCCCGGCCCCACATAAGTGAGATTTTAAAAATTCTTTTTCTACATTTTTTGTCGTTAGTAGATACCAAACAACCTCCCAAAGTTGTATGCTTCTACCTACACGGGAAGTTAGAGAATTAATGATGTAGAAAAAAAAACAATTTTTGGGTACCGGGCCCCACATTAGCGATATTTTAAAAATTCTTTATCGCCAATTTTCTTTGTGAGAGGGTATCCAACGACTTCCCAAAGTTTCATCTTTCTACCTACACGGGAAGTTGGAGAATTAGTGATGAATCAGTGAGTGAGGGCTTTCCCTTTTATTAGTATAGATAATAGATGATATATAATTAATGTATGTACGTATGTTTGTCCTTTATAGCTCACTAAACCATTCATCCGATTACGATTAAAATTTAGGAAATTGTTGAGTACGCTTACGGGATAGTATGTGTGAAAAAACATTTTAAAAATTGACATTCAAGGGGGACAGGAGGCCCTAAATATTTTGCTTTTTTCTTATATGAGCTTTATTCAAATTAGTTTAAATTTTAGGTTCTGTGAAAATGAATGATCTTAACCAAACTTAGTACGTATATATTTTATAACACATATTAAAATAACATACTGCGTTCAACCCCTAATGTTAATTCCTTTGGGACCGGTGACCCAAACTCTCTATTTTTTTAAGCGTTTAACACTATTTCCATTCTGATTTTGAAAAAACCTTGAAAGATATCTATCTATATCTATATATATATTATGTATGTATATGTATGTATCTATATATATATCTATCTATAATATGTATCTATCTATCTATCTATCTATCTATCTATCTATCTATCTATCTATCTATCTATCTATCTATCTATCTNTATCATGATCTCGATTGAAATTAACAGGTATTTTTAAGTTAATCTCTTGCGCCGATTGGGCCTGGGAGCCCTTAATATTGTTTTTGCTTATATGAATATGAGATGTATACTAATTATTTAAGCGCTAACGATTTGAAAAGGAATGGATCTTAACCAAACCTGGTGAATAATGACCTTGATAGCCCAATTAAAATTCTATGGTAAATTGATTCTTTAATGTTCACCTTCTCGGGCCGGGGGCCCTGATTATCTTTTCGTAAACGTTTAATATTTTATTTCGCATTCTGTGACATGGTCTCTACAAATGTAGCTAACCATATGATCATATTTGAAATTAACAAATTTTTCCAAATTTACATCTTGCTCCTACTGGGCTAGGGGACCCTAAATGTCATGTTTTGCTTATGCATATAAATTAGGGCTGTTATCGATTAATTTTGAATGAATCATTAACTTTTGGAAAATTACCGAATAATTAATAGTTAATTTTGATTAAAGCTAAAAATAAAATGTATGACGTCATTTAACTGAAAATTTCTAGGGAAGTAACAAAAACAAGAAATTCACATTTTTTTATTTAGATGTAAGTAGTTTAATATAATGTCAATGAGTTAAACTTTTGTTATTGTTAATTAAGTAAAAACTATGTTTAATTGTTGATATAATTCTCCTTATTCTTCTTTGTTCTCAATATTGAATATTGAGTTTTTGCGTGCCACGAGTTTTGCGCCAATTGGCCCATGGTCTCCGACTTCAGCCTCCTGTATTTTCTTCCATAGCCTTTGGTCAGCCAAGACTAAGACCATCTTCAAGGCAGCAGTTGTTGTTTTTTTTGGCAAGTGGGTGGAACTCGGGACGCCCTGGGCCCCGGGAACAGGTCCTTGGCTTCCCATGGATTCGAACTCGTGACCATCGGAACGCCAGTGGAGCGTGCTGCACCTCGACCACCATGGCCCCATTCTCCTTATAAACAGCTTATTTTGAAGTTTACACTTCAAAGTTCTTTTATTTTTTTTAATGGAGAAGTTTGTACGTAAAAAAGCAACTATTTAATTAATAATAATTTACTACTTAGTACTTAGTGTTAAAAAGGTGCCACAATCAGGGGCGGATTAAGACTTCACGGGGCCCCGGGCTGCAATCAAACGGGGGCCCTATCCAGCCAGCATTCTTAAAATAAAATGATTGTTAAACAGCTTATATAAGACTGTAACTAAATTTTAATAATGAAAAAAAAACGAACACGAAGAAATAACTGTTTGATGTGTTCGCGGCAGTTATAATTGAGTGTGAAAAGAAAACAAAAATATTGCCTTTGCTGGGGATGGAACCCGACACCGGTGACACCACGAGCATGAGCAATCTCCACTCAGCCAGCGGAACTTGTCAAAAATGGGAAATTTAAAATATATAAACTATATTTTATATCATGCGAAGTGAATCAATTAAAGTTTTTCGATTATTAGGTACTGTCAATACTATCATATCTAAACGCGTTAAGTTGTATAGATAGTATTTATTAATTTATATTTTCAAGGGTACGTGTAAACTTTTGTACACTTTTATTATAAAATATAAAAAGTTTGGGGGCCCCTAAACCGTCGGGGGCCCGTGGCTTTAGCCCGTTCAGCCCCCCCCCCCTTAATCCGCCATAGGCCACAATGTAACATTTTTTCCATAATTGTATCGATTAAATATTTTTGTAAGAATGTTTGTCAATTAAAGCTATCTAAACAATACATCCGATCACGATGAAACTTTAGAAAATTGTATGTTGCTCTTACGGAATGGTTTATGTGAAAAAGAAATTTGAAATTTTGATATTCATGGTGGCCGGGTGCCCCTAATTTTTTTTCCATATATATTAGTATTACTAATACGTTTATGCGTTAGCTACATGGAAAATGAATGGATTTTACCAAACTTAATACATAATACTTTATAGCCCATATTAAAGTACAATACGGTGTTGAGCTCCTAATGTTAATTGCTTTGGGGCTGGGGGTTTCGTAAGCATTAAAGACTTTATTTTTGCCAATATGAGATATTTACAAATTGTGTAAGCGTTAAAGTTAACGACATGGGAAAATGGATAGATCGTAACCAAACTTGGTGTAAAATAACTTGATTTCCCATACATAAATTCTATAGAACATTGAATACGATTTCTGATGTTAATACCTTTGGGCCGGGGCCCTGATTCTTTTTTTGTAAACGTTTAAGATTTTATTCCACATTCTGTGCCAATGTATAAACAAATATCAATAATACATTAAATATTAGGGTTGTTAACGGTTAATCGGTTAACCGGTCCTCAGACCAGGACCGGTCATCTTTATTCGGGACCGTGAAACCCAAACGAAAACAACAACAAACTAACAAAAACTAGCGTTAACGCATTGAAAAAACACTAGTGAAAAAAACAAGACAAGCGGTAACGTGCATCGCCTCTCCCTCTCGCTTTGTCGCGGTGAGTTAAAGCGATACCAAGATCCAGCCGATTAATCGCCCGATATCTTTGCTACGTCTGTCAAATACCTCTCGTAATATAGGTACATGTACTTCACTAAGCGCCCGGTCATCTTTATTCATGACCGTAGGACCGCCTAACCCAAAAGAAAACAACAACAAACCTAGCGATAACGTAGTGAAAAAAAACAACAAAAGCGGTAACGCCTCTCCCTCTCGCTTTGGCGCGGTGACTGTACTAGACTAACACAGGTATTTGAAAGACGTAGCAAAGATACAGGGCAATTAATCGGCCCACAAATTCGAGTTCGGTCTTTTAGTGACGGTTTTCCTGCTAGTCAAAGGCATTTGATTACCACATTAATAGTAGTAATAGTACGCCGAGTGTAGCTCAAACCCTATTTGAACAGAAAAAAACGGGGAAGAGGAACATGTGCGTCGCAAAATTCAATTATTCTGGCGAGTTGTCGATCGAAAAATAATGTTTTTTTAAAAATAAATTCCATTCTATCGTAGCTTTATAATTTTATTATATTATTAATTTTAATATGCGAGTTGATCGGCATCACACACAAGAGAGGTAAACAAGACGTCACAAAGGACGGGGCGAGGCGTTGGTTTTTTTAAACTAATGAAAAAACCTTGCTAATTTTAACGAACTATTGAACCTGCCCTCTTATTTAGACCGGTGAACTACGAGTACCCAAAATAAAATATTAAAAAGACAATTAACCATCACTGTTTAGTTAATTTTTTTGATTAAAAAAATGCTTTGAATTGAGGGGCATGCGGAAAGAGCTGAACGCAAGCGGGGGGAAGCGGGCTTTGATGCCATCAGACAATGCCAGGCGACAACATTCTCTTGTTAGTTCTCAAATGGGTCTCAAAACATTAGGGATATAAGGACGAGCGGTTAACCGGTCTTTTTTGGAACGGTTAGTCGGTCCTCAAAAACGAGCGGTCTTAACAACCTTATTAAATATGATCCAAAATGAAATTAACAAATGTTTCAATATTTATATCTTGCACCAAGTTGGCCAGGGAACCTGTAATGTCATTATTTATCTAGATATATAAAAATATGTAAGTATGTCTGTGTGTGTGAGTGTGTGTTTGTGCATGTCTTTTATAAACCATGCATCAAATCATCACGAAAACTTTGGAGATAGTTTAGTACGCTCCCTGGATGATTAGAGGCAACATTATTTTCCATGTGGGGCTATGGGTGCCCATAGTGTTAATTTTTGACTACATGAGCTATAAAAATAGTTTAACAGTTAGCAAATGTGTAAATTGATGGTTCTTAATCAAAGATAGTATATAACATTTTTACAACCAATAATAAAATACTATAGGCTATAGGGCAAAGAACTCTTAATGATCATTCCTTCATGGCCGGGGGCACTAAATGCCTTTTTTTCTTAAACATATACGTTTTTACTCCCCATTCGATTATTAATGATCTAAAAAAAAAAAGACAAATGTATCCTATATTGTGCCGATTAAAAATGAAAAGGTGTTTTCAACTTTACATTTTTCACTAAATGGGGCCATAATAAATATTTTTTGCTAATATGAGCTATATAAATATAATTTTTATGCATTAGCTACTGTGTATATGAAGGGATCTTAACCAAAATTTGTATACAAAAACTTGATAGCCCCCATTAAAAGTCTGTAGGGCACTAAAAATTTTTTAAAAAAATGTAACTATTTACAAATATGAAATACAAAGAACTATATATTTGGCATGAATCCTTTGAAGTAAGTAAAACTTATCACATGATAAAAGAAAATATTTAAGTAGCAACAGTATACAATTAGATATACACGTTTTAAGAATATAAATAAGTTTTCATTAATGTCAGGTCAGCATCCTTTCCAGTTATATACTAAAAACCAATGTTTTTAAATTTCAAAATTAGTCTAAGACGTATTAAAATACTAGATCTACATGTAAATGACAATCAAACAAAACTAATGTTGGCTGAGGGGAGGGGATTCAGATTTTTAAATATATTATTTTTTAAACACACAAATATGCACTCTCGTATAGTATAAAAGAAAATCTAACGCTAAAATGAAGCATTGCCGCGTAGGTTTTTGACATATCTTTTTAAAACACATCATTGATTTGTATCTTTAAATTTATTCATTGTTACTGAGATGGATGCAACGCACGACAGGTTTATAGTCCATTTCAGGCATTCAAAAAACGTATTGGCGCACGCCGCTTAGTAAAGTACATGTACCTATATTACGATAGGTATTTGAAAGACGTAGCAAAGATACCGGGCGATTAATCTACCCACAAATTCGAGTTCGGTTTAAGTGACAGTTTTCCTGCCTATCAAAGGCATTAACAGTACGGCGAGTGTAGCTCAAACCCTATTTGAACAGAAAAAAACGGGGAGGGTAAATCGCAAAATTCAATTATTCTGGTGAGTTGACGATTAAAATTATTTTTTTTTTAAAATAAATTCCATTTTATCATCATTGTTTGCTCCGTAGCTTTATAATTTTATTAATTTTAATACGCGAGTTGACCGGCATCACACACAAGAGAGGTAAACATGACGTCAAAACGGACGGGGCGAGACGTTGGTTTTTGAAAGTAATGAAAAACACCTCGCTAACTTTAAAGAACGATTGAACCTGTCCTCTTATTTAGACCGGTGAACTACGAGTCCTCAAAAAAGACAATTAACCAAATTAACCATCACTGTTTAGTTAATTTTTTGGATTTAAAAAAAAATGCTATGAATTGAGGGCAATGCGGAAAGAGCTGAACGCAAGCGGGGGGAGGCGGGCTTTGATGCCACCAGACGACGCGAGGTGACAACATTCTCTTGTTATTTCTCAAAACATTAGGGATATAAGGACGAGCAGTTAACCTGTCTATTTTTGAATGGTTAGCCGGTCCTGTCTTAACCTTAATCTTAAGTGAGGTAAAGACGAAAGAAACTGAAAGGGGTAATTTCTTATTTTAGCGCAAATTATTTTTGTATAGAAAAAATAAACTCTCTTACCTTTAATAATTTAAACACATTAATTAAGTAATAAAATAAGTATATAATGATAAAATATTTGTTTTTTATGTGTTTTGATGACTTTAAAGGGGTTTTTTATCTTGAAAACTGATTTTAAAATCAGAATTCTAGCAGAAATCGTGTTTTGTTTATGGTTTTTACCACATTTGGCCAGCTAATTTCACGGCCTCAGACCAAACTAAATTTTCCAGTTAGTTGAAAGCTAAATACTAATCTGATTCAGTGGCGTCACCTGACGGTCAAGTAATTTACCCAAAAGAATTTCCGAGTAGACCTATTACAAGTGTCACAAATCGTTGTTTGAGTGGCGTCGTTGTCTAGGGGTTGTTGATGAACAATTACATATTCACGCACTCAAGGAACAAAATCAACTATTAATTATCTTGATATAATATTTTATTATCGTTATAACATGAAGCCCATCCGTGCGAGAGTTCTGCAAGCTGCTAACAAACTTAGCCAAAGAAGACTATGCACCGAAGGGCCCACGCTACTTGTCTTACACTGACCTCTGCTTTTACCCTATCCCTCTTCCGACCACACCTTACGCTCCCCTCCCCGCATCTCACGCCTTAGTCCCGCACAGTCAGGGATTCTCGCCTCGACAGCAAGGCTGTGAATTGCTCGGACCCAATCTGGGTAATGATAATGAATTAATAAGGATAATAAGAGAAAACTAAGATAGCCTATGAAAGTATGGGACCTTTTGCGGCCGCATAGGTTTGAAGTGAATTATGACCGATCCTGGTGACGTCACATCAAAACGCTCAACTTTAAATGAAAGTTGCACTTGATTGCTCACAATTCATCTAATGACTTTTTGAATGGCCTCACGCGTTTTGCCTCGGACGTTAGCGGGGACAGGAGTATCGGTTCCCACACTTAAATCAAAGTCCGACGAGGTGACCTTACGCACGATATAAAAGTGCAGCCTTGGCCTTACTTAAAGGACAATAACGTGATTTGAAACATGCTCAGTAAATTCGGCTTTCATTGGTGTGTGGGGAGGGAAAGTTTTATAACGTAATATTTCAGGGGGGGGGGCAACTTTTTGTGACGACGTGTCACGAGGAGGGGACGGTGGAAAATCAGCCGATATTGTGTGACGTAATTTAGAGACGGCCTCCTTAAAGTCATTGGAATTGGATTTTCAGCGCTGACACTCACAAGCAAAATATTTGCCATAAACTAGTGGGGGCCGTCCATAAAAGACGTCACGCGCCTAAGGAGGGGGGGTGTCAAGAATTTTTGACGATGGGGAGGGGGTGTTAAAAGATAAGTGACGTCACATCAAAAACCAAAATGCGCATCTTCAAATAGAACTCCCACTAAAACTAATGTATTGCTTGCAATTTATTTAAATGCGTGATCAATGGCTTCACGCGCGTCATCTGTTGGACATTTCCCTCGGAACATGAGACAGAAAATAAATCACCCAAAATATTTTGGTTCTTTGAATGAATCCATGACGTTGAAATAGCTCACAATATTTACCGTAATTCCTCATTCTGAAACCGACCTTTTTTGGACAAAAATTGTTTTACAGATTTAGTTTTCAATAACGAATTTTTATGTACGCGCTTACGACACTTTTTACACACGCCCAAAACAAAAAGTAAAATTTAAAAAAGAAAACAAGGTTACATGGTTACTCTTGCCTAACTATAAGCACAAAGACAAAGGTAGGTAGTACAAAGTAAACAATCATAATGACCGATTGAGTTTGTTGTTTTTTT
>MUZC01001768.1:0-15028 GCA_002072015.1 Radix auricularia | reverse complement strand
AACAACAACATAGGAACTTATAAAAGAATGTTTGACATTATTAAAAGCCTTTTGCCAAATTTGGCACCACAAAAAGTCTTAGTTGATTTTTAAAAGCCTGCATGAATCATAATGAATGCAGCAAGAATAGCTTTCCCAAATGCTGAGGTAAAAGGTTGTTATGATTTATCTTTGTCAAAGTCTTATTTGTAAAGTAACACTTTTGGACTCTAGGCTGAATTTCAATCAGACATCGATATTAGATTGAAATTAAAGTCTCTTGCTGCACTAACTTAGGTCCCAGTTGGTGATGTGAGAAATGTCTTTGCTCTGCTCGCAGCTACTTTTCCAAATGCTGAGAGTTAGAATGAGATTCTAACATACTGTTTTTCAACCTACATTGAAGGGGCAGCAGGCAGAGAGACTAAGATTCCCATCTGCTTATGGAATCATAAGGATGTAGCTTTTCAACAGTGCCTTAAGACAACAAACTATTGTGAGGGATGTAACACTGCTTTGAACTCCTTGTTCCACTGCAGTCATCCCAGTATATGGTTCCTTTTTGATGGACTACAGAGAGATCTGGCCAATCACAGATTGACAGGCTGTGTAGAGGTGGAAAAAAAAGAAAATACCACTATCTTCATGTTCTAGTCGCTACTTTTGTACAGGGCTATGCTGAAGAGAATGACAAGTTGAACTATTTGAAGTAACATTTGGAAATATTTTGTATTTTATTATCTATAAGTATAAGCTAAAATTTAGCAGTAAATAAATAAAATATATATTGTGATTAGTATGATTAGTAATATTGAAATACATAGTTGTTTTCACATTTTTTTAAAGTCACTTATACTCAATGTTGTTATTTAACTCCTCTCTAGTTAGCAAAATTTAATTTATTAACAAATTATTTGTTAATAAATTAAATTTAAAAATACAAATTTAAAATAAAAAGACAAAACAAAGTCATAATAATATAGTTTGAGAACTTGTGTAGTCGGGTACCTCAGCCAGATGCTTTACACTTTAAAGGTATAGTATATGAATATGACTCATCACAATGAAAATAATTTATCTTCATTTTCACACTCTCCATAAAGCAAGACAATTAAAAAATATTGAGAGTTACTGTTAAAAAAAACTTGTCATCTATCATTTGAGAGGCATTAAATAACAAATAATAAGCTTTTACATGCAATTAGTAACAGAGTTAATGTAATGTAGGCGTATGGAAAAGAACTCAAATTTTTAATCTAGTGCTCCAAACTCTTCACAATGTCATTTGACTTATAGGCAAAAAGACTTTAAAAAATAATCCCACCCCCCATTCTCCACAAACATGTTTGCCTAGAGTCTACTAGACTATTACAGAAATAATGAGGAAGCACTAGAGCTTAATAGTAATAGCAACAGGAATTTAAAAAATAATTTTAACTGGAAGAATATTGCTGAAAATTATAACATATATAGTATCAATAACCTTTAAGTTTGCATATTGTTCTAATGGTTGTTTAAAGTCTGATGGCAAAGGTATGTAATAGTAATAAAATATCAGACCATCGGTTTACAGCTAGGACTTCCTTCTACACTATTAATAACCAAGATTATGTACCAAATAAATCTGCGGGTTGAGAGAGAGTTTGGAATAATATTGCTTGTTAAGTTAAGCAGTAATAATAATTTAATGTTTTAAAACTTATTTCCTTTTAGAAAATTGCAATACCAACTCATATTTTTCTCTTTCTTTTACTTTTATAAAAAAGAAAAACAAAGATATATTTAGTCTTTAGTCAAAGTGTTATTTTCAACTACATGTATATGACTATGACTATATACTTAGGCATTAGTATTATTAGTTATAAACTGTTATTTGTTTAATAATCATTTTACAATCTTCCATTTAAATTTAACTAGGCCTACATGGCTAAACATGCTGGAAGACCAAACTACGCTATTCTATTTTATTTTATTTTTTAAAAATTACATCTCTTAAAAATCATCACTTAGCCTGCACTTAGCAGTGTTACTAGCACGAACTATTTCAACTAGAATCTATACATTTAAAAGTTGATACTTAAAATTATGTAAATGTATATATTATTGTAAGCTTTAAACATGATGTATTTTTGCTGCAAACCTCCTAAGCCTAAATCCATTAAGAATCTTAAAATTGGCAATGTATAACTTGCTATTTGCGCATTTGTCGGTGTGCGCTAATGTAGCCGTTCGCATTTGTCCCTGTGTGCGTTTGTCGGTGTCCGCATTTGTCGATGTGCGCCATTGTCCGCGTGCGCAACTATCGGTGTTCGCGTTTGTCCTGTGCGCTTTTGTATCATAGCGGAATTGTCTGTGCGCATTAGTCGTGTGCGCAATTGTCATGTGCGCGTTTGTCACGGAACCATGTTCCCGCGCTTGAATGGGGTAATCAAAGAAGTTGCCGAACGCGGAAGACCGACGGTTTGAAATGGTGTGGGGGGGGGGTAGATAAAGGATGACCAGATGACGTGATTAGGTCAAACCGGCCCCACCCCCGTTTATAATCTAGGGGTGGTCCAGATGATTGACAGCTTACTTCGGTCAGACAATGGAATTTGGGGGGGGGGGCGGAATCTGAAGGCTCACTAAAACAAAGGGGATATTTTTACAGGACAGTTCTATTCGAGTTTTACTATGGTCACTGTGTCTTCTTGATAGCGGAAAGCTGTGTTGTGTTTACTGTTAATTTAATTAAACCTCGTGTGCTGCTATCACCAATCGGCTATAGGAACTTATTAAATTGTCGTAAGGTCTACATTAATTTACAGTGATTAAAATGGCAGGAAGACCTCGTTTAGTAAGAACGCACATTGTTGATCCCACAGAAGTTATTAATGATGCAGCCATACGTGCTGAGAGTTGGGTTCTGCGAACCCTCTGCGCGGCTACGACTGATGTGTTACAAACAATGGAATTCCTAGCCAAACGGTCACTTCTAAAAAACTCACAATTATGCAATAACTGCAATGTGAATTGCATGCTATCTGCGTACACACAAGGAGTCGACAAAAAAATGTGGAGATGTCCAAATTGTGGATTACGCAAAAGTATAAGAGATGGCTCATATTTCACCCGTAGCCATCTACCACTTTCTAAGATAGTTGTTCTTATATACTGTTTTGCCAATGACTTTCCGCAGGATCAGAGCAAACATGAAGCCGAAATACTAAATAAAAATACCATCACAGACTGGTTTAATTTTCTAAGAGAGGACATAGATAACCACCTAACCCAGAATGCCACCATGATTGGTGGCTTTGACATTAACGGAGAGCCCACAACAGTTGAAGTGGACGAGTCTAAATACGTTCACCGCAAGTACCACAGAGGCGCGTGGCGTGAAGGACACTGGGTCGTTGGGGTATAGAGAGAGAAACTGGCAAATGCTTTCTTGTTGAAGTGCCAAATAGAACCGCAGCAACCCTGGAAAACATAATAGTTGAGCATGTTTTACCAGGGACTCACATAATCACAGATGGATGGGCGGGTTACCGAAATTTAGCTCAATGGGCTAACGGTATCTTTCTTCACTCAACAGTAGTTCATGAGAGAAACTTTGTTGACCCCAACGACCCAACCATCCACACGCAAAACATAGAAAATCTGTGGATGAGGGCGAAACGAAAATTGAAAAGACAGTTAGGCACAAGTGCTGACTTGTTCCCCTCTTATTTGAAGGAATTTCAATTTCGGTGCAATTTTTCAAGGACACAAGTCTTCAGTGAACTTTTAATTGTGTTGAAGCAAAGATATCCTGTTTAAGAGTCATAACTCTCATCACGCAAGTAACAATTACGTAACTGCTTTCCACTCACCCTAAGTTCGTGACGTCATTTATGGACAACAGTTTATTTTATAAATTATTCGGATGAATAATATTTGGTTAATATAATTAACTGAATGTAGCAATAAAATTTAATTTTCAAAATAAAATATTTACTCTTTTGAAAATCATAAGTTTATGTAAAATTATTTTTAAAAATTTACTATTTCATTATTGTTGTAGAGTGCAACGTTCGGAAAAAAAATGCACTGAGAATTCATCCATGCGAGTGCCGCCAATGCAACTCAGCAGGACGATCCAAAACAAAGAAAAATATCCAATTGTGCAACACAAAAAAATAATAACTTTTAAGAAAGAAGATTTCTCCATTGGCATGCAACAATGGCGATGTAAATCACAGAAGATGCATAAAATATACACTTTTTTATTTCGTATAAATTATCAAGCAGTAGTTCAATTTGAAGAAAAATATAAAATTTTAATATTAAAATATAATTCTCAGTAAGTTTAGTTGATATTTAGGTTTTAAACCACTCGAAAAATAATTTGCGCTAAATTAAGAAATTACCCTGAAAGGTATGGTAAAGTTAAAAATATTGCACTTGAACATATTTTATACAGAATACTACCAATAGGGTAGATGCAGGATATACAAGAGGTCTTACACAGGCTCCATAAATATTTCAAATTTGAAGAAGAAATTTTAGTCAGCCATGTTTTTTACATCCAAGACAAAGCCCTCTTGAAAGTGGAGCACTGATTGGTCAGTTTTGTTTTAAAAATCAGACTTTGAAGGGTTTTCCAATGTTTGTAAATTTTAGTTGGAAATTAACTCAAGGACAATGGGAACCAGTGTTTGCTGCATCTGATGATGAATTAGATTTTAAAGGGTTTTATATTGTAAATTTCATTTGGAAATGGCGTTTATACTGGTAGTTTACTTTACCATGGTATGTTGTCAATAGATATTTTGACATGCGTTTTCAAGATTTGTCCACTGAAAATCATTGGTCTGAGCTGCGAGAAAGTGAAAAAAAAATGGATACCAATTTTCAACCGAAAAATTTAGGGTGCATGTTATACATGAGTGAGAACTATACACGAATAAATACAGTATGTCTTAATATTAAAAAACTAACTTACCTTTGTTACACAGAAAGCATGGACAAGATTTCCTTCATCCTTTACATTGTGCTCTCCAAGAAATAGTGACGAGTTCCCAACAAGTCCAGTGTAGAGTTTTCCTTGCTTTATAATCGCTATAGTACTGTTCATATTAGCAGTGCTAGGACCAATGTCACTTTGTGTGCCAGAACCTAAGGTAGTCAATAATAAACATTTTAAAATAAAGACAATTTTAAAACAATGTTTTAAACAATGAGTTTTAGACAATGATATATTAATTAAGTCTTTATCTTATATAGACTTTCTTTCAGAGAAAATTTAGAGCATTTACAAAAAAAAAAAACATCCATAAGGAAATGTTATGCTGTAAGTAACATCCTTTAGGCCATGGGTGGCCAAAGTGCAGCCCACGAGCATTATGCCGCATGTGACAGACTTTTATTTTTGGCCAGCCAATACATTTCTTAAGAAAACCTGCCTTGAACTGAGATTTCCCCCATCAGACCCGCTATGCCAAGGCATGTGCGATGTTAGTGTCAAAATGCACTTGACTTGTTTGTCACTTTTATTCAATTTAAAAACTAAGAGGGCCATAAACTCTCAGAAAAAACATTAAATTGGTGATTAAATACAATGTGAAAAGAAGTGTGATAATTTCTTGTTTTTCTTCTTGCTTCTGGATACTTGAAAAATTATTATAGAATGAGTCTTTCCAGGTAAAAATCTGGCTAAGGTGCTAGATTAACAAAATGGATGTGTGTTAAATATTATTGGGAATTGTATCAGTGAAAGCAGTTCATTCGTCTACATAACTTCGCTTCCTGTTTCTTTCTTTTCTTCGTCAACAATACAGTATTATGGATAGGAGATTTTGTTTTTAGATAAAATTAGGCAATATCATGATTAGGGATGTAACGGAGACAAGGAAAATCCGCATCCGTCGGATTCGGATTAGTCAAATATAAATCCATCAGATTCGAATGCGGATGCAGTCAACACTTGGCTAAAAAAGGGAGTATACCAAGGTGTCAGTCATGTGCCCCCCATAACAAGAAGGATTTTTAATCACAAAAATAAGTAATTCAAAAACAATGCATATTGCAGTTTAAAAAGATAAACAAAATTAATGAATTTAATTCCACCAAAGTAATTTGAACCTAAATTTTAAAAAACGCTTAAAATCAAGTTTAAAAAAAAACAAAAAACAAAAACAAATTGAAACACAACTTTTCGCAAAATTAAAAACTAAGTTCTTAAAATTGGAGAGTTATGAGAGCATTAAACAAAATTAAAGATACTATTTATTGTCACATTCACATGAAGCGTCAGTACTTGAAATTAATTAATGGCAGATTAAACTTCAAGAACACCAGTTTCTCTGCATTGTCTGGCAGTAGTCTGCTGCGACGGTAATGTATTCCGAGGTATAGAAAACTCGGATGAAAACAATTTCGTGAGAGGGGTGTATCTAAAAACGTTCATGATTAAATACGACATCTAATCTACGGACAGCTGAGTAAGGGTCTAGAAGTTTAGTTTTATCTGTTTTCTTTATTTCGGGTTTTCGAAAGTCTCTAGGTATTTTAGTTAGGATTTCTACAGCCGTGTTTGATCTGAAAACGGTAATTTTTCAAATTCGGCGGATTTTTAAAAAAAATTCGGCGGATTTAAATTTGCTCAAAAAACGTCGAAGTTCAGATGTTGTCAGATTCTAATTCGAACTTCATCACATCCATAATCATGATAATCGGGATGAAATAACATATCAAAATATTTTTTCATTAATAATAACGAAAACAATCTTAAATATAGATTTTGATTAATTTATTATTTTTTTACAAACTACTTTAATTTAAGGGTAGGTGCGGGT
The DNA here is from genome assembly GCA_002072015.1 of Radix auricularia. Taxonomy (NCBI): domain Eukaryota; kingdom Metazoa; phylum Mollusca; class Gastropoda; family Lymnaeidae; genus Radix; species Radix auricularia. The sequence goes on along the minus strand of MUZC01001768.1, from coordinate 8,231 downwards.
CAAAATTTGGCAAAAAATTACATTTTTAAGGATTTCTAGTTTTTTATTTATTTGGTTTCTAAAGCCATTTTAAAATATAAATCATATTAAAAATGTTATGATAATATATTAGAACATATTCTAAAATATTATTTTATTAACCCTATAAGGGGATGTAAAGTCGTATTTTGATACTAAATACAGTATTTTTATGGTCTCCATTCAAGATCTTGAAATCATCCAACCCCATCGAATGTGGGATCAATGGAAAGCTGGATTTCTCTAGATTTAGATGAATATAAATTCCCGACCAATCAAAATTTACCCAATCTTGCATTTGTTGATTCCGAGTTCAAAAATGACACTTTCTTGACCTACTTATGGGGGTTTCCGCATTTTGTATGCATAACCCTTGACCTTTCAATAAACCAAGGATTTTGATTGGTTATTGCTGTGGAAATTACTTTAGACTACTTCCGTTTCTACATAAACAATATCATATTCCACAAACAATAGCAACGAAGATCATTATTTATTTTTTAGAAAAAATGTTCAGACAAACTATTTTCATATAATAAAATTCAAAGTTTTGTGCTATAGCACAATGCTATTATATTAACACGTAAACTACTTTCTAATCGATCACTTTAGCGTGAAATACGTAAATATGAAGGTGGGTCTTGTATTCTCATCACTAGGACTCGGTCTAAAACTAACTACAACTTATAATAATATAAGTCTAAAGCGTCTTAGTACTCTTAGCGTCCATTTCAATAGTAATAATAAGAACATATAACGTTCATGTAATAAAAGCAAAATTAATAGCTACTGTGCTTAATTTTACCCAAATAATTTTTTTAATATTCTATGAGCTAGCGTATTTTTTTCACTAGAACCCGTAATAGTAATAGCAATAATATTTACTAGAGATGATAAAACTAAGACAAGATATGCATTGGACAGAATTAATAATCAATAAATAAAACTAGACCTAGATTGCTATTTCCCTTTAACCTGTGCTCTTGCTATGATACATCTGTAGATAGTACATAAAAGATATCCCTGACAAAAAAAGAAGTTTATTTCTCTCCAACACAAGCCCAAGCCCAAGAACTTTTCAATTTGAAAGCTATTTATTGTGAATTCAATTCAATTTTATGAAGTCAAAGTGTATAAATCTTATATTCAAGTGTTAAAAAAAAAAACTTAAGATCTACATTTATGTGTGCAATGAAAATTCAGCCTTGGGATTGAGACCATAAAGTAAAATATTTTGAAGGGACACTAAGGAAAAGATTAGGGGAGCTAGAAAGTAATGTGTTAGATCAAGCTTAAGCTACTAGATCATTTTATGTACAGAAATTATACAAAATAAAATTTTAATTTAATATTTTTTATAAGTTTTGTCGTTTTCCCGCTTTGGATGTTTTTGATCACTTAAACCCTTATAACTTTATAATTAATTGAGCAAATTACTCCTTATTTTTTCTATATGATCTTTAGACACAAATAAAGATTTGAATAACCTAACTTTTTGATAACTGCCTTACAAAGGAAAATACAGATAAAAATTTATCCCATAACCCATAATTTTGACCTTAAAAATTGGAGACCATTTTTGTGAATTTTTATTTCTAAACTAGAGCATCTATAGAAAAGTCCCGTTATTTAAAGTTTTATAACATGATAAAATATCTATATTTTAAATTTGAAAGCAATTACTATGAATTTTGAAAAGCCATAGCGTTTTGAAATTTACCCTAAAAAACAAAATGGCAGATGCTTATTTCAGTTTCCATGGAAACAAACACGTTTTTTGAAGAAAAAAATGAGTGTATTTTATATCTATTGTTATACCCTTTAAGAATATTTTTTTTTTAAATCACCCAGAACGTTATATACAAATTTTAGAATTTTGACCCACACCTCCCCTTAAACAGTATTATAGCTTGCTGTATTGTGGTTGTACATATTAATACTAGGACTCTTTTGGTTCTTTCAATAGCAATATTGGGATCAACATAATAATTTGCTGAGTTATTAAATCTATTTGATAATTTTTTTTGTCACAATATCTTTTATGAAATATCAGTGAGAGGCCATCCATATATTACATACGCAAGCAGTGGGACAGTCGGCAGTCTTCAAAAAATGGCATTTAGCTTATGGATGCGTGCTGGGGGAGTTCTCATATGAGTGTGTGCGTATGCACACTAAATTTAATTTTCATAAGACTAAGCATTGTAACGTAAACCGCTGAGACTGCAAACGGCATTCGTGACTGACTGAGTCAAGACTGATATGCAATAATATTTTATAATTAAATGCAAATGAAATTTTGAACTTAATATTTAAGGTTGTTAAGACTGCTTGTTTTTGAGGATGGGCTACCCGTTCAAAAAAAAAAAAAAAAAGATCGCTTCTCCCGCTTGCATTCACCCTTTTTCCGCATTGCCCTCACTGCAACACATTTTTTTTTTAAAATCCAAAGAATTAATTAAACAGTACTGGTTAATAGTCTTTTTTTTATATTTCATTTTGATGACACGTAGTTCACTCTTCTAAATAAGAGGACCGGTTCAATCGTTCGTTAAAGTTAGCGAGGTATTTTTCATTAGTTTCAAATAACCAACACCTCCATTGCGACGTCATGTATGTGATGCCGGTCAACTTGCGAATTATAAAATAATAAAATTATAAAGCTTACGGAGTAAACACTGATGATAAAATGGAATTTATTTTTAAAAACATATTATTTTTCAATTGTCAACTAGACCAGAGTAATTGAATTTTGTGGCGAATACGTTCCCCCCTCCCTGTTTTTTCTGTTCAAATAGGGTTTGAGCTACACTTGCAGTACTATTAATGTGGTAATCTTACGTCAAATGCCCTTAACAAGCAGGAAAACTGTCACTAAAAGATCGAACTCGAATTTGAGGGCAGATTAATTCCCAGCATCTTTGCAAAGTCTTTGAAATACCTCACGTAATATAGGTACATGTACTTCACTAAGCAGGGTGCGCAGATAAATTTTTTGAATGGAATAAACAGACTATAAACCGGTGATCAGAAAATGCTGATAGGTCATAGGGTCATAAGCTTTTATAGCTTTCTTTGTCTTTATAAGAAACAGACTATCTATATATATATAATAGGGTTGTTAGCGGTTAACCGGTCCTCAGATTAAGACCGATCTATCTTTATTCAAGACCGCAGGACAGCGTAACAAAAATAAGAAAAAAAATTAGTGGAAACGTAGTGAAAAAAACAACACAAGCCATAACGCGCCTTGCACCTCTCCCTTTGTCACAGTGAGAAAGGCGATACCACGTTCCAGCTGACAAGTGCGCCGCAAAATTCAATTATTCTGGCGAGTTGAGTTGACGCTTGAAAAATAATATGGTTTTTAATAAGTGCTATTTTATCATCACTGTTTACTCAGTAAGCATAGTCATAGCTTTTAGTTTTAGTTATTAGTTAATAACTATGCACAATTATAACTAAACTTAACCCAAACCCTAAATTAACTAATAAAAATTCTAAATCCAAAGCCAAACCTAAAAAACAAAGAAAGAGAACGCAGAATTAACAGCTATATATCCCATTTGGGAACGTATGATTGGATACAGCCATATATTAATATTCATGCATTTAAATTTAATAAATTAACTCTTAATGCACTAAAGCGCATAATGCACAATTATAACTAAACTTTCGGATACATAAAATAACCATTCTTATTCTAAAAGATGACGCCAGTATAACAATAATAATAAAAATGGATTTCACGCAATTTTTTTAATTTCATAACTGGTTGATCGCATTTCGGGAAATTCTTACGGTACTGAGGGGAAGTTTTCCAAAAACATTATGGCACAGTAAGAGTTAAAATCAAAAGTCCTCACATTCACAAGAAAATTAAAATTCCCTGCAAAATTATAAACAAATAACTACATTATATTATCGAAGTGATTATTCGGAGATTTCTCCGTGTAACGCTGGGTGTTATTGGGAGAAATCTCTGTATAACGCTGAATGTTATACGGAAATTTTTCCCATGACTCATAGCGTTTTACGTCATTTCTTGCTAGTTAAATATAAGATTCTTAAATATTATTTATTGACATGTACTTCTGTGCTGTAATAGTTAGTGCGTTTTATTTTGAATTGGTTTTTACAGTGGTCCGAAGTTCGCTTTTCGATTACGACACAATATTTTTTTGAATTATTTTTTTTTTTAACTTTCAATTTCAAATTCCTTTTTCAATTACTTTCAGTGATCTTAAATTTGTAAATACGAGGTTGGGTTTTTTTTTAATTAGTAATTTGCTAAAGTAGTTTTTGTTATGAACTTTAGAGTTGGAAATCCCGCAGCGCGATAAGCTTAGACTAAGTTTACTTAAATCTAGACTACCACTAATACTAATAAATAATACTAGTTAGTAGTAGTAGTAGTAGTAGTACTACTACTACTAACTACTAGTACTACGAACTTTCCCCACTTGTGATTGTGATGCTGAAGATTGATTAAATTAATTTTAAAATCATTATTCTTGGTGTTTTTTTTTAAATAATACTATTTATAAGCATTACTAATTACTAATACTAACTAACACTAACAGTAATGAAACTAGATTAATAATTTTAATATTAATTTATTCAATCTTCATCGTTGTCAATGTCAGTGAGCATACTTCAATGATCCATACTGGTCCATAGTCATTTAAATCTAGTAAGGGTTGCCAACAGCCAACAATTTTAACCAAAAAAAATTTTTTTGGTGGTTGGATAAAAAATAAGTACCAAGTAGAAAATTATTGTCAAACAGTGGCACATACTACGTACTCAAAACAGTTGATAATATAAGAATACAAATAGGATAATAGGCAGCGAGTTTCAAAATTATTCAAGTTACAACCGGTAGACTGGTGTTCAGATTATTTTTTTTCTAAAAGGCTAAAATTTAAAAAGCAGTAATTATCAGTAAAATACAACTTAAAAAACGTATATAGACTACATACTATAAAAACACACCTAATAATAAATATATCAACACTATAATTATAATTAATTGAGTAGTTATTAATATTATTGGGGCTAGAACTAATGACTATTGACATGAAATGAATATTACTATTTTAACATTATTATAGTTACAATGACAATGTGAATTGCAAATCAATAAAATCAATTAGTAAAATTAGTAGAGCTAACAATGCAAGACTAAGCATTTTTTATTTGATTTTTTTTTTTTAAAAAGGGTAAAAGTAAAAGCGAAGTATGTTGACCGTGTTCTTTGTTGTTATAGCATATCCTTTAAAATAAAAATTCTATAGCCTATACTATAGTCTATAGCTATACTATACCTAGCCTAACCCAAAGCCTTCAATTTTAGCTAGCTATACTGAACTGGCTATACCTAACCTAAACCCTTCCATTTTTATAATCCTTTTAGAATTTATAGAACTTTCTTTTCCAGCCATCGGTAGAGTCGTGACGTCACGGTCGACATACTTCGCTTAAGCCATAAAAAGCTATGATAGCTACATATAATACTAAATTATAATTAATGAGAAAAAAGTACAGGTAATCGTCTAGTACTCCGACAGTCGACAGCACCGCCATTACCCTTGGCCATATTGTTGCTATGGCACGTGACCAGCCCGGAAAAGTAGTGCAAGCCCCGTGAATTTTACGAAAATTCTAAAGCTTTACCTAGCCCAAACCCTAAAATTAAAATAGCAACTATATTTCATAGCAACGGGAAGAGACGTGACGCTGCGGTCAGAGTAATAGACGTTAGCCAAAGTAACGGATTATTTCTATGAATAGAAATCTCCGTATAACACCTCCCTTGCCCTTATATTATTGCTTACATGTGCCTATGACATTCTGCATTGCCTGATGGCTATCAAGAAAGCCTTTTCTAATAGATTCCAAAACTTGAAAGTCATCGTCGGTCCAAAAACCATCATATTTGATTATTTCATTAAGAAGGTTGTCTCTGCAAATTTTTGATGCTCCAAAATTTTCGTTGAAAATACCGAAGTAGGCAAACTCACTGTCATTACCATCAGTGACATTTTTCAGAAATTTTATTACATGATAGTCTTCTTTATAACATCTTATCTTATCTTATCTTATCTTATATGTTACAGATGCTCCTTCTGTACAGAAGATTATTGCGTCCTACGTATTTCTATGGTTAGTGTTTAGTCCTGTATTCTTACTAGAGTTTTAAAAGATGATAAAGTGGTGGCTTTCCTGGTTTCTTCAGGCAACCCATTCCACGCCCGAATACCGGACGGAAAGAAAGAAAACTTGTATGTGTTTGTTCTTGCATATGGAATAAGAAAGGTGTTTTTGTCTTTATGTCTATTTGAGGGTTGTATTAGGTTATCTTTGTGTTGTATTTCTAAATTAGAATTAATTGCCTTATGTATAATTACTAATTTACTCTTGGTTCTTCTATCCTCTAGTGTTTCAAGGTTTAATGATTTAACTAATGGTGTTACTCTTGTCAGTTTTGAATATTCTCCAGTAATGAATCTGGCAGCTCTTTTTTGGATTTGTTCTAACTTATCAATATTTTCTTNTTAGCCAAAGTAACGGATTATTTCTATGAATAGAAATCTCCGTATAACACCTCCCTTGCCCTTATATTATTGCTTACATGTGCCTATGACATTCTGCATTGCCTGATGGCTATCAAGAAAGCCTTTTCTAATAGATTCCAAAACTTGAAAGTCATCGTCGGTCCAAAAACCATCATATTTGATTATTTCATTAAGAAGGTTGTCTCTGCAAATTTTTGATGCTCCAAAATTTTCGTTGAAAATACCGAAGTAGGCAAACTCACTGTCATTACCATCAGTGACATTTTTCAGAAATTTTATTACATGATAGTCTTCTTTATAACATCTAGCTACTTGGTGACGATAACCTGAAATCCAAAGGTTTACACCAATTCTGTGACTGGTCATTTTTGTTACCGAAAATGCATTCACATCGACCGACCTGAATTTTATCTCACTGGTAGCCGGAAGCGTTGTCATAAAATGGAGGAAATATTTTTAAAAAGCTGTAGTATCAGTGTTGCCAGCGACAATTTTGAGAAAAACCAGGCCAGCTCTTTCATCTCTACTAAGGTCACCTGCCGTACTTTTTTTTTTTTTTTTGCATATTTGAGTTTCTTTCAATTTTGTTTTTAACATCTAGTTTGGAACAATTTTCGTTAATAGATGATTAGACATTAACTTTCAGAATTTTAAAAAAAGCTTTATCGCCTCTCTTTTCAACATTTATTTCTTTCAACATCGATCGATCGTTTTGCAATTGTAATTTCAATACTCTTGAGCTACAAGTTATTGTGATATCAATGTTTCGCTTTTGTAATGTGTAGTTCCGTTAGAATCTTCTAAGCAAATGCAGATTTGCAGCATTTCTGTTTACCAAAGTATACAAGCCTATAAATCTTTCATCAACATTACTTAATTTTAAAACTGAACGTAAAGTGACGTCTGATCAATTTTAGATAAATTAACGGTTGAATCAATAATTAAAGAAAAGAAATGTGAAGACTTAACTTTATTATCAATTGCTGCTGATGATGATTGAATTAAATCAATTTGAACATCATGACTTAAATAAATTTCTTTTTTAAAAAAAAACTTTAGATGATTGTCCAAAGTGGAATCATAGTTGGCTAATAAACTTAACATTTAACGAAAATGTCAACTATTTCTACAACTACCATCAATAAAGCAAGATTGTTCTGTGTCCTCTGTTAAAACAACGTCACGCCTATCATCCGTTTCAATGCTTCTCAATTAGCGACGCTCCTGGCTGACCAAACCAGATATTGCAGTTTTGAAATACGATATTTAGCAAGCCAATATTGTCGTATTGCAGTTTAGTAAATAAATAAAAAGTTTCACGTTTCGCAATCTTTTTTTCTGCTCTAGTTACACCTTTTTAGTGTTCATATAAGGTGTCTTAAGGTAGGGCGCCATATTAGACCCAACAGGGGCGTGGGGGGCTACCCGCCCCCCCCCCCGCCCTATAGCTAAATCCGCCACTGGGCAGTGACGTCATTTTGTCTATTTTTAACATGTCTAGGTGTTTTTCTTTTACATCTAGGTTTTTTTGGCGTGCTGGCCTGGTTTTTCTCAAAATTGTCGCTGGCAACACTGATACTACAGCTTTTAAAAAAATATTTCCTCCATTTTATGACAACGCTTCCGGCTACCAGT
>MUZC01001767.1:0-26896 GCA_002072015.1 Radix auricularia | reverse complement strand
TTATATAAAACATTGAGAACCCTTGAAATATTTAAAATAAAAATTACGCTATTGTATAAATCATTTAGAACCAGTGTATTTTAAAAAGAATAAATAATTTAAAAACTTAAATAAATACATATTATATAAAACATTGAGAACCATTGAACTATTTAAAATAATAAAAAAATTAAAAATCTAACTATTATATAATAAATTGAGAACCAGTGTTGAATATAATAAAATATTTAAAAAATAAAAGCAATAACAAAAACAAAATAAAAGAAAACAAAGGGAAATAACTTAATTTAGTCATAATAAACGCAGTTACTGCCCCTACAATGGCCGCCATCTTGGTCGCCATCTTGACCGCCATCTTGAACACATGTTTAGACATGTTCGGCGCCATCTTGGTACCACACCCACCGGAAATGACCCCCGCCCACAACCGGAAATGACCCCCCACCCACAACCGGAAATGACCCCCACCCATAACCGGAAATGACCCCAAACCATAAACGGAAATGACCCCAACCATAACCCAGAAGTAACCACGCCCACCACATGTGACGTCATAGACCGGAAGTGACGTTTCTGGGGCTGCCCCAGAAATAATACCTGATCTGCAGATACATAACTACTAATGTCTGGCTGTATATTTTATAGATAATGCCAAGATGTTATCTAGTGTGTTTAGGAACAATAGAGAATGCCAAGATGTTATCTAGTGTATTTCGGAACAATAGAGAATGCCAAGATGTTATCTAGAGTATTTCGGAACAATAGAGAATGCCAAGATGTTATCTAGTGTATTTAGGAACAATAGAGAAATCAAGATGTTATCTAGTGTATTTAGGAACAATAGAGAATGCCAAGATGTTATCTAGTGTATTTCGGAACAATAGAGAATGCCAAGATGTTATCTAGAGTATTTCGGAACAATAGAGAATGCCAAGATATTATTTAGTGTATTTAGGAACACTAGAGAATGCCAAGATATTATCTAGTGTATTTAGGAACAATAGATAATGCCAAGATGCTATCTAGTGTATTTAGGAACACTAGAGAATGTTAAGATATTATCTAGTGTATTTAGGAACACTAGAGAATGCCAAGATGTTATCTAGTGTATTTAGGAACAGTAGATAATGCCAAGATGTTATCTAGTGTATTTAGGAACACTAGAGATTTGCGAGAAGTCCCACATAGTCAATAATATAAACATTAGATAATTTTATTACTAACATTGATTAACGTTAACGTTAAGTGTAGCCAGAGAAATCTCATTTATTGTTATTTGAATAGTAAGCAAAGTAGCATTGCACACGTCAAATAGGCGATATTATTTTATTACCCTATAAATTGAGTTCAATTCGAGCTATATAATATCTATTTAGAATCTTGCATTGTTTGAAGAGTTTAAATTTATTGATTGAAATTTTGGTTGGTTTTGTATGTTATTTATGGATTCTGTGACAACTTTTGTTGGTAAAATAGTCTGATGGTCTGTAGTGATGTTTAGCCGTACTGTCATCAGTGGGCCTTTAGTTGACCTACCTTTAGTTGACCTACCTTTAGTTGACCTACCTTTAGTTGACCTACATTTAGTTGACGTACCTTTAGTTGACGTACCTTTAGTTGACCTACCTTTAGTTGACCTACCTTTAGTTGACCGACCTTTAGTTGACCTACCTTTAGTTGACCTACCTTTAGTTGACGTACCTTTAGTTGACGTACCTTTAGTTGACCGACCTTTAGTTGACCTACTTTTAGTTGAACTACCTTTAGTTGACCTACCTTTAGTTGACCTAGCTTTAGTTGACCTACCTTTAGTTGACCTACCTTTAGTTGACCTACCTTTAGAGAACCATCTGTTACTGTGGCTATTATTTCTAGCTCCGTTATGTTCACAGAATCGCATTTAAAGATGGACAATTTTCTGAGCTCAACACCACACACCAAATATCTGCGTGGTAGGCAGGGAAGCTCTGATAACTGTCAATCAAGTTGTGTAAAAAAAATTTACTTTAACATTCGAATGTAAACTTCTAAGATATCATTTTTAATGTGCTGCTTTCACTGAAATAGAATTATCCCAGGGAAAGTTAAATAAATTGCGAACGATTTTAAATCAATACTATTTCCATTTTAAATACTTAAAATATTTTTTGCAAAATCATTCTTCAGGAATTAAAAAAAAAGATTTCTGTTTTCAAAAGCACAGCCGCTGGTATTGTTTATTAGGAACTCTTTTTGAAACCAATTTTTTATGTATATAAAAGTAATATTTTATTTAACTGAGTTCAGAAAGCTTAAGTCTAATAACAATGTACGATGTTTTCATGTTTTTTGTTGTTGTTTGTTTGTTTGTTTTTTTTTTGTTGGTTTAAAAAAAATTACCTTAATGGTAAAATCAATTGAATTAACATCGCTAGAGAGAATTTTCTGTCTCACTGACTTCAGCAAAAAATTTTTAAGCTCCTCTGGCACTGAAATATTTTCATTAATTAAGAGAAATATTGTTAACATATGGAATATACATATTTTAGCTCTAAGATACAGCTACTACCGCTAATTTTCAAAACAAATCTAAATCTAAATTACGTCTAATTATATCGCAAAGTAGAACGCTAAAATATGCGCAAATTATTTCAACAATTTTGAAAAGATTAAAGCTTTACAATTCCAATGGTATAAATACATTTCAGTCATTTTTAAAAGTCCCATATTCTCTTTTTTCGAGGTCGTAGGGGAGTCTAATGTTTCCGTTAGAACATTCTCTGGGTTGATAGACACTGGCAGCGCCAATCCATCTCCAGGTCAGCGGAGGACTTTCTTAGCGTTAGTCATTTCTCAACATTTTATAGTTGCTTCTCGTGGGCTCGATCCCACGTCCTAAGCTGATGAGGCGAGTACACTATTAACTTCGCTACCCAGGCGCCAAGTTTTTAAGATATATAAAACCATAGTTTGCTTTTAAAAAATTTTATGTTACAATTACATTTTGAAAAAAATCTTTTGTCTTTCCGTCAATTGTCAGGTTATGATTTCGTTATTTTTAAGATTTTATTTTCGCACATTAAATCCTCTTCACTTCCAAAACATTTCGATAAATATAAGACAAACCAATGCTAATCAATAACTTTAAAAAATCACGCCACTGGGAATTAACAGGGTTTTAGAGTACGAGATAAGAAAGATATCACCAAAATATTCACCGTAGTTGAAATTAGATACAAAATAAAACCTTGGATAAACGGGGCAAAAGAGACATAGCTCAAACATTGATAGAAATGGCTTTTGGGTCAGTAAGCAACGCGCGTCAAAAATTCTAAGAGCACAAGAAAGTAAAGGTAAACAACCTTAAGAGCATAAGAAAATAAAGTTACTAAACTCTCAGAGCAAAAGAAAGTAAATTTAACATTCTAAGAGCAAAAGAAATTAAAGTAAAAAGACTCTAAGAGCACAATTATCGGCATCCTTCGGTCTGGCAAGACCATAATACATCACCGTTCGTTGAGTGGCATTTCCTCTACTTAATAAGTTATTACCCTTACCCAACACGACGCATTAAATCAAATGAGTATAACATTAACGGCCACACCACATTTTACGCATTTCAAGTGAAGTTACCTTAACACTTATTAATACTCGCATCACAGGTAATAAGTGATATTAGTTTCAAAAAATGCACTTAAGTGAAATTTAAAATTGTTTTTTTGGCTTTGACTTATTTATATCGAATGCCTCTTATCTACCTGTTAGTATACGTAGGAAAGGAGACGAGGTAATGTTAAGAGTCTCGAAGTGAACATTCGCCAAATGTCTACAGTGGGTTAATAAAGCTTCCATTGATTTGTCAGTGATGGCTGGAAATGAAAGGCATTCAGTACTGTAAAGAATTTATCAGAAAGTTCATACTTTCTTATTACTTTTATCTGTTTAGTTTTGTTTTTAATAAAAAAAATTAACCACAGTAAAACAGATTTATGCTAACTGCTTTAGATTATTTTTTGATAAAATAAGTAAAATATCAATTTTGTTTTATTTCACATAGTTTGCTCTTAAACAAAACGGTCGATTTCTGGCTCACATGCTGTAACAATAAGGAGACGGTAGGATCACATAATAACAGTGGTGTAACGTGGGTATATGTCACCCGGGCAAGAATAAAAATTTGCCCCCCCCCCCAAAATCCCTGGGAAAATAGTTTGATGCTATAACAAAAAAACTTTTTTTTGTAAGAAGCTAATAATTAAAACCTTTTAACTCTTCACCATACTCCTATACGTTACTGGATTTCAACCATAATCTCATATAGATTATATGTTATTAACTGAGTATTAAATAAGTATTAAAAGTGTTAAATTTGTTAAAACAAGGGATAATTTGTATTTCTTCTTAAAATAATAAAATTGATGTAACCGATCCACTTTAACAACCTGTTCTGTATTATTCATTAAAATTATTATAATATATTTTAGCTTTAGAAAAACATTATACACATAATAAGTTCGGTCCTGGACGAGTGGACATTGAGCTTCCATTTCAATTTGTAATCAAGCGGTTCCTGTTCGTTGATGTCAAGTTAATGTTTGCTTTAAAATATAATTTATTCGAAATAATTTTTTTATATTTTTATAACCAATGTGTGGCTGAGCCAAGTTTCTGCAATTTTCAATATATTGTAGACTCTAATTCTTAGAGAAATTTAATTTTTTCTTTTACCTGAAAAAAAATATTTTTTCGATAATAAATCGTACGTTTTTATTTTCATTTTGATCAATAACCTTGATACAATTTTTAAAAAAAAATTTTAAAATCTTTTAAAAAGTTAAACATTTATTTTAAAATACCTACCTAAGTTAGCCCCCATATAAATCTTTTGGAGAAAATGTAAAGCTCTGGCTAAATTTATGAAAGACTCCTCGGAGAAATCAGCTGAGGAATTAGAAAAAATGTGGAACATTATGGAAAATAATAAATAATATAAAGTTAAAAAAATCATGCAACATTTGACCTAAATAGGTTCTGCTGGAGTCGACTCAGCCCAGTTAGGATATCGCTGACATGTTCGTTAGAACTAAACCCATTAAAATAGGAAAACAACACTTTTCTACTAAAGAAAGTCTTGTTTGAATGAAGCAGCAACCTTTAAAGCTAAAAATCCTTTGGGGTATGTAGTCTTTATTACAGTCAATGCACCAGTGTTCTGTGCTACCCACTTTTCTGGCCTTTCCCAAACTCTTCTGTCTATAGCATCTTCCTTCCCGAGCTCTTCTACCAGTTTTACGATCTCGTTGACAGTTGTGCGTCATGTGCAGTATTCCTCTGCTTTACACTCCCAGTCGTAATAGCTTAAGTTGACTTTACACTCCCAGTCGTGTTAGCTTAAGTTGACTTTACACTCCCAGTCGTGTTAGCTTAAGTTGACTTTACACTCCCAGTAGTGTTAGCTTAAGTTGAACTTACACTGCCAGTCGTGTTAGCTTAAGTTGACTTTACACTCCCAGTCGTGTTAGCTTAAGTTGACTTTACACTCCCAGTCGTGTTAGCTTAACTTGACTTTACACTCCCAGTCGTGTTAGCTTAAGTTGACTTTACACTCCCAGTCATGTTAGCTTAAGTTGACTTTACACTCCCAGTCATGTTAGTTTAAGTTGACTTTACACTCCCAGTCATGTTAGCTTAAGTTGACTTTACACTCCCAGTCGTGTTAGTTTAAGTTGACTTTACACTCCCAGTCGTGTTAGCTTAAGTTGACCTTACACTCCCAGTCGTGTTAGCTTAAGTTAACTTTACACTCCCAGTCGTGTGATGTTAAGTTGACTTTACACTCCCAGTCGTGTTAGCTTAAGTTGACTTTACACTCCCATTCGTGTTAGCTTAAGTTGATCTTACACTCCCAGTGGTGTGAGCTTAAGTTGACTACTTTCATGTCTCTCTGACAGACGTCTTTATAGCGGAGACGTAGGTAACCTGTCTTCATCTTTTTTAAAACCCTTATATTAACTTCCCCGTCGTCTCTTAATCCGTCCATCCGTACGGTACGCCGGAAAAACAAAAGTAAAAAATGACCCATTTCCCGTAATCCGTCCATCCGTACGGTACGCCGGAAAAACAAAAGTAAAAAATGACCCATTTCCCGTGATGCTATCGAGCAGAAATTTGGCACATAGACTTGTCCCACCGAGCAACGCATTGTATCAAAATGTCAGATCGACAAATGTATCTTAATAAAATTAATGCACTTTTATTTTATCTTTACATAAATGAATAATTATAATAGCCGTCTGTTGTTGTTTACATCCATAAATTTCTGAGTTCATTCCAACGACCGGTGACCACACCCCCACCCGTCCCTATTTTACAGCAATTGGGACTTAAGTCACGATCAGTCTGTAAAAGTTTGTTTTGAATGTATTCCATACTTTGTTTTTACGTGTTGTTTTTTTATTCCTATCTCAATTCTTTTTTTACGTGGTCCTTGTGGATGCGACCCAATGCTCAATATTTATTTACATGTTCAAGCCATCTTATGCGTCATCTTTAAGGATTGAGATCATGTATTTGGACCCCGATACGCACCCGGATCTCAATATTTGCCACTTTGTCATGTCATTTAGTGCCATATATTAAGCAAGAAACTCAAGTGGAAGCTAATAAGAACGTTAATGGGATGTGTAAATGATATATGTCTCATTGCAGTATACCAGTGTGCTGATAACGCAGGCCCAATGGATGCTGGTGCAAGGGCTGGAATAAAAATGTATTTCTAGCCTTCAGATATTCGTGTGGTATGCCATGATTCATAGGTACATTTCTATTAAACTAGGCAGTCAATAGCTTCGGTCAGCTCTCTCTGTGAAGGCACGACATTAATTTCTGCAAAGCATTATTTGTCTAGAACAAAGCATATTTTGACTGGATTTTGATTTTTAAGAGATACTCAGTCAATTTCGAAAGGACTTGATCCACATAAAGAGGAGAAAATCATCTGCTTGGGCCTTACTGCAGCCCTTTATGATGATTTATGATAAAACTGATAGCAGTTGAAAAGTTAGGCCGGATTATAAAAAAATCTTTTTTTTTCATATAATATACATGTCATGAAATCAATCTGTTAAAAAAATATACTTAACCTGAATCTTGAGATTAACTTTATTGATGATGATATGACAGAAATGTTACTGGAGTTTGGAAGGTTTCACAAACAGAATATATGGAAAAGAAATTTCAACTATTGTTACATGACTTATCATTTCTTTAATTTTGTTTCTTCTATCACAATATTTATTTTATTATTTTTTACCATTATATAACGCCAGACCTGGGTTCGCCGTGATTTATAAGCATATACACTATCTTGATAAAAAACACAACATTATATACAAAACAAAACGACGAAACACCAATACATTGGCGTATATATCGTCCTTCACTAGTATTTCGATGTAGCAAATCAACACACGTCACCGCAATTCCTCTGAAACAAATCTCTTGAACTATAGAGATATCTTCAACATAGTCTAAGTGTTACTCTTGTCTCGTGGGTCAAATGATCAAAAGTACAAATTGTCATGTGAAAATGTCTGTCTCTAATGTTCTCAACACCATGGAAACTTTTGCTGAATGAACATTTCTTTCAAGGTACCAAATATGTTTTATAAATCTCACACATATCCTTTGTTCTTTTTCTTTACAGATACACAGAGCTGAGACATATAACGATTGTTTTACTAATTTTTGTTTAAGATCATCGCTAAGGATGACTTCTTTTCAAAACGAGCGTTGTTTTGTAGCGTTATTTTCGTGCCACCTAATCCTTAATCTGTAAATCTGTATACTATTTAAAAAAAAAACATTCCTCACAAATATTGCAAAAACACCAAACATGAGTGATTTTTCCCCAAAGATTCTTACAACGTGGGACGTGATGGTCGAGAGGTAGCGCTCTCGACTGTCATACCGATGGTCACGGGTTCGAATCCACACGAAGGTGAGGATTTGTTCTCGCGGTCTGAGGAGTCCCCGAGTCACCCAGCTCCGAATGGGTACCTAACTAGACAATAGTTAGGCGGCTGGGGTAATGCGTGGAACCCCTATAGCCGTGGCCTGTGGCCGCTGCATCACTTGCCAACAGATCATCTTTCATGGTCTGTGGACGCAATTATCTTCTGCATAGAAGGAGCGTCTGTATATCTAAGATAAGATATAAGATAAAAAGAGAGTTTGAAGAAATGAGTCTGTCAAACGGCTAATAGAAGTGAGGGATTTAACATTTCTTTTAAAGCATTTTTTAAATTTGATCAAGAGTTTTGCATTTCTTAGCGCAGCGTTTGTCGACCGCTGTTCCTAGTGTGCCGCGACAAGTTTCTTGGTGTTCCGAGGGATATTCTCGTAAATTAGTGGCTATATAGTCAATATACACTCAGAAGTAAATTTTTAAGACATTTTCTAATGGTGGTGTGCCTCGGGATTTTTAAAATGAAAAAAGTGTGCCACGGCACAAAAAAAGGTTGAAAAACACTAAGACAGTCTTAGTGTATGTCGTTATTAATGTGAACTATGCACTGCGTTAGACGTGCGGTAAAATGTATTGGTAGTTTCTAACTATGTTTTGTGGGTCTTATTTAAAGTTATTAAAAAGATTACCAAGGCTATCCACAAAACTGAGTTCTGTAATGTGAAGACAATTTTGTGCCAGCAATGTCAGCGTAGTGGACGAGACACGGCATTGGATCATTTCAAGCTTTTCCAAAGTCTTGCAAGTTCCCAAAACATTGTTGAGACCAGTAGAATCAAACAAATTCTCACACCAGGATGCATTCAATTGTTTTAACTGTTTTTCAAAAGAAGGAAACGAACCTAAATTTTTTTATTTTTATACAAATACTTTTAAAGTAATGTTCCAAACGATTATTGTGTGTTGTTCCTGCACACCATCGTTAACAGCTGACTAGTTTTTTCTTTATATTTTTCTTTTTAGGGCTTTTTACACTTTGGCCTTAAAACTATTTGATTTTAAATTTTCCCCTTCCTATATAATTCTAATAATAATGAAATCCTGTTATCTCAACAGTCTATCAGAATTAAACAAATTGCAATTTAACAGATGACCTACATAATAAAAGACCAATAAATTAACTGTAAAATACTTTTTGTCTGAAATAATAATAATAAAATAATAAAATGATACTTTATATAGCGCTGTATCCCAGCAAGGAACCAGGCTCACAGCGCTTTACATGGAAACAGCAATACATATATAAATAAAAAGAAACATTCATAGCATAATAACTACATAAATGACAATACGCTATACTCAATACATCCGCTACGTTAATCATTTAAAGAAATGTTGTTTTATTAATTTTGAAAATAAATTTTAAAAAGATGTGTCTTAAGTGCAGTCTTGAATGACTAAGCAGTTGAAATGCTACGGATGTGTAATGGAAGAGAATTCCATTGTTTGGCTGCACAAAAGGAGAATGACCTTTCGCCAAAAGTTTTAGTTCTTATCTTAGGAACACAGCGAATGCGTGTATCCGCAGAGGAGCGTAGCTGACGACTTGGTGAATAGACTGACAAAAGTTCAGTAAGATATGAAGGGCATGAGTCAGAAAAGAAGTTGTGACACAGAACGGCCATTTTTTAATCAATTCGGGCTTGTATAGGTAGCCAATGAAGTGAGTAAAGTAGCGGAGTAACATGGTCATGTTTTTTTGCCCTTAGAACTAATCTGGCAGCTGAATTTTGAACTCTCTGTAGTTTTTCAATGCATTGTTTTGGCGCACCTGACAGAAGAGAATTGCAGTAATCCATACGAGCTACAAGAGAACAGACTAGATTTTTTGTTGCACTATCTGTTAAATAATGACGGATTGAACTGATCTGACGAATGGCAGTATAGGCAGAACGACAGATGTGATTGATGAAGTTGTTGATAGACATGTTGTCAGAAATAATGTAGCCAAGATTCCTAGTCGATACAACAGTGTAGAGAGCACCACTGCCCTAAATACATATCTCTTGGTCTGGATGGTTAAATCTTTTCTGTTCCAGACATTCGGGTACAACCTGCCAAAAGTGGAGCTCGCCCTGGCAATGCTTGCGTTCACTTCGTCATCGATGATGCCATTTTGAGACAGTGTGCTGCCTAGGTATGTGAAACTTTTCACTGCGTTGAGTTTCTGGCCATTGACAATGCTGTTGGGCTCGACGTAAGGCTTTCCAGGCGCAGGTTAATAAAAAGAAGATAAAAGTGTTACGAAACGTTGAAAAATGTTTGAAACATTAATAATTATATCTAAAAGTTCATTTTTTCAAGTGTATTATGTCTTGTTCAAATCTGAAAATTTTCGAATTGAATGTGTGAAAACGAAATATTCAATCTTTTATAGTTTTCTTTAAACATATATAAGCGAATAGGATATAAAATTAAATCCCGATAATTAAATTTGAATTACATTTATTATTGTTTATTGCATTAAAGAAGGCAGGGCTAAAAATTGCGCATGTTTATAGTTTTAAAAAGCTTCAAATTCTACTCCGTGTTTCTGTCTGTTGTCTATCTATGCTGGCCTATAGATCTTTGCATTCATTCAAGAAGATGTGCTCCCTGTAGTTTCTGTCTGTTGTCTATCTATGCTGCTCTACGCGTCTTATTGCACTGTAGATGACGTGCTCCCTGTAGTTTCTGTCTGTTGTCTATCTATGCTGCTCTACGCGTCTTATTGCACTGTAGATGACGTGCTCCCTGTAGTTTCATATTCTATTAGAATTACATGTACTTATAATCCATCCTTCCATTCATCCATCAGATGCAGTTTGTATAGGCGTTTGCGGTTATGTTTCTCCACAATTTTCTCAGTTTTTTGTATTGCTCATCAGCTCCGCTGGTGATTGTGCCCCATGCCTTCTTGTCTGCCCGTCCAGCATCTTTTTCTCACTGTCTGCCTCGATCCCTTTTTTTCTTTATCTTTTCTGTTGTTACTATGTGTTCTAGTTTGCCTCGCCTCATGATGTGTCCGAAAAGTGTAGATTGTCTCTTTCTGAAGTTATACGTAATTTTTATTTTCTGGCCTACTTCTCGGTTACATCTTTTCTTCGTCCATGGAAATTTTAACACTCGCCTAAAGAACCACATTTCAAAGACTTCAAAACATTTGTTTAATTCATTGGTGACTGTCCGAGCCTCACATCCATAAAATAAAACTGGTTCGACGTGAGATTGAAGCACTCTTTTCCTCACTTCCATTGATATGGATTTGTTGGTCAGGAGATTCTTTATTTTATTGAATGCTGCTTTCGCTGTGCTATTCTGTTTTTTTTCTCCATTGTGATCTTCGAACTTAGGTCAACATAACTCCCAGATATTTAAATTTGTTGACTTGTTTTAATGTTTCTCCATCTACTTCTAATCTACATTCTGGGTTGGTTTTCTTTTTGAATATTACCATGACTTCTGTTTTCTTTTGTTCAAACTTTGGCCTTTGTTTGCACTTTCCGTCACTATTTTGTCCAACAATCTTTGCAGTTCTTCCACGCTTTTTTGCAATTTGGACCGTATAATCTACGTAACGCAAATTGTTCAAATTGTAACCTCCCACAGATATTCAGAGAGGTCTTCTATATGTTTCATTGTGTTCTCGCTGTAGAGGGAAATTATAGTTCTGGTGACAGCACGCATCCTCGTCTCACACCTATCAGGATTTCTTGGTAGCTGCTGATCTTTTGGTCGACCCTTATCTTAGATGATTGTTGCCAATATATGTTCTTTATGATTCTCAGATCTTTACCATTTATTTGTATATTCTCCAACATTTCAATCAGATGGTTATGTTGTACTTTATCAAAGGCCTTAATGTAGTCTATCAAGCACGAGTACAAGTCTACTTTCACTTTCTTTGATTCTTTGGATTTCACGGCAGCTAAGTTTTTATTTTGTATATTAATTTTATTTGTGTATTCTATGGCGGATTAAGGGGGGGGGGCTGAACGGGCTAAAGCCAGGGGCTCCCCGACGGTTTGGGGCCCCCAAACTTTTTATACTTTATAATAAAAGTGTACAAATGATGGCACGAACCTTAAAAAATATAATAGATTAAATAAATCTATAAATATTATCTCTACAACAATGTTGCGAAGTGTAAGTGCCAGATTTTCCCAGGCAGGAGTAAAACAAATCCCAAATTAGGCTAAAAATGCCCAAATGCATAAAAAAACGTTTGAAAAAAAACTGAAAAGTGGCAACTTTAATTAAATGCTTTCGCATTTTTTAAAATTAATTTTGACTTCCAAATTAAAAAATAATAAATATTAATACATTTTAAAGGAAATTTTTAATAGAGTACTTTTAATTTTTATTTAATCTATGCGTTTTTTTAACAACTCGGCTACAATGCCAAAATATAGATTATACTTTTTAATTTTAACATTATGAAGTTTTAAAAAACGTATTTGGATACACTTGTAATTTAAAATTGATTGATAACAATATTTTTTGAAAAATAAATGCTTTGAAATTCATTATATATGGTTACATAGATTGTTATATATTAACATAGAATAAATGGTTTGGTCCTGAAAATCATGAACATGAATATGTGATGATTCGGGCTCAGACTAATTAATTATATTATTTAATAGTAATACATTTACACAATCTGACTGTAAACTGTCTACAGTCTACTGTCAGTGACAATGTTGGGAAAAAGCTAGCCAAAAAGTCAGGAAAAACATGGATCCGAAATAAAATAAAAAACCTAGACACACTAAAAATAAACAAATATGACGCCAAAGAGCCTCCCACCAATACAAAAAAGTATTTCTTTTTTGAAAATGAGAATGTTTCAAATTATTTTATTTTATTTTCATTCAAGAATGTATTTATTTATTTATTTTTTTAAATTGTCAATCTAAAAAATTCCCATATTTTAGGCAAAATCCTAATAAATTCCCTAATTCCCATCTTGAAAAACTTGGCTAAAAAATTCCCACGATTCGGGAAATTTCCCACGACTTCGCAACACTGCTACAACTGATCGCAATTCAGACCTTAATAATCGAAAAACTTAGAAAACATAGTATTTAGACAAGCTCCGCTGGCCGTGTGGAGAGAGTTTAGGCTCGTCATGCAAGCAGTGTTGGGTTCGATTCCCGCAGTGGAATGTAAAAATTTTCTTTTCAGACTTAATGGTAACATACCACGAACACTTCAAACAGTAAACAGTTATTTCTACGTGTTCGTTTTTTTTTATTATTTATATTTTAGATACAGTCTTATATTAGCTGTTAACAATAATTGTATGTTAAGGGACGCTGGTTGGATAAGGCCCCCGTTTCATTGCAACCCGGAGCCCCGTACAGTCTTAATCCGCCCCTTTGATGTCCTTTGAAAAAGGTTCTTTGCTGAAACGTTCGCTGTTTTGTTACTTCCTGTAGGGCTAACCCTTACCTAGTTTACGTCTGTTCCATTTAATATTTTATCTCTGTGGCTCTTTCTGCATCATTTTGATCACATATAAAGCATTACTGGTGTTTTACTCTCCACAAAACCACATTGTTCTTATATCTCCAGGCTGATATGGGGTCTTAGCAAGATCTTTAGAACATGCCTCAAAAGGCTAATTGTTCTGTGTTCTTCACATTCCTCCTCACCTGGCTTTTTAGTAAGTGCTATAAAATTGAACTTCTAAGCTTATCTGAAATGTATCCTGTGTTGTATGTATCATTCAAAAGTTTTACAGTTGTGTCTATTCCTGTCCCATCTCATGTCTCTAGCTCTTCTTTTGTTATTCTATCTGCACCTGTTGTTTTTCATTTTACGTATAGTCATATTTATATTAAACAAAAATAATTTTGAGATTAACTAAGATATTACATAGTATTGAAACATCGTTGTAAAATTATCTTTGAAATTATTTCTTTGAGCCGTTGCATCCTCAAGTAAATCCCTGTTATTCCCATTCCACTCCAGTCTCTTTGAGTTGGTCTTTTTCTAGTTGCTATTTTTTCGTAAGAGATCACGACTACATGTGGACAAACCTAATCAAACGGTCGAACCGTTCAATGACTGGTGTTATACAGTTCTACGTGTACGTCCCCGCTTCGACAGGAGTCGTTCTGTTGTAGCAGACGTCACCAGAGGTGTTGACAAAGTTGTCATACTGTCTTGGGTCAACGGTGAAGACTTCGATTGGGAACGTCAGCAACCACTTCTTAAAGCGTACGACATCAGTATAACTTGAAAATGGAGACTGTTGATACCTTTCTATCAAGTAGAGACAGATGCTACCTAACTATCAGGTAGAGACAGATGCTACCTAACTATAAAGTAGAGACAGATGCTACCTAACTATAAAGTAGAGACAGATGATACCTAACTATAAAGTAGAGACAGATGCCACCTAACTATCAGGTAGAGACAGATGCTACCTAACTATAAAGCAGAGACAGTTGCTACCTAACTATAAAGTAGAGAAACTTGCTACATAACTATAGGAGGACAGGATTAGCCGAGTTTACAGGAAATAGCAAGGTTGTTAAAATATAAGGCAGCTTACATTAAGTTTGAAAAATTTGTGTTTTTTAAAGACCATTATATGATGGATTTATTTCTTTAAGTCTTAACTTATTTATTAGATCTTCCTGGATTCAAATATTGTTAAGTGGAACAATCTAATAATTTAACTGTTTATCTATTATTAAATAACTGAATTTCCCGTTTGTCAGTACAATTCTATCATTTCTAGAATAATTTGTGAAATTATTACTTTTGTATTACTTGTATCTTTAATAATTCGCCATCCTTTCGACATTGGTGCACCACCATTGGTGTGGGTTGGATTTTCTCGTGTGACTAAGCAGACCTGTACTTGCGAGACATATTTTGCCACAGATTTTGCACATGACATCAGTGCTTCCTAATGTTTTGGCATTTCTCCTATCACTTCTGTCTGTAACCTCCTACATCCTTTGGTTCTCGGCTACTAAGACGCCCACTTTTACAACTGTGTGACACGTAGATCCGTCTTTTGCTTTGCATTCCCAGTCGCTTGTGCCTGTGCGTAGTCTGGTCATTTCATGCCCCTTTAGCAGACATTTTTAAATCGCAGATGTTGGCGAACTATCTTCCTCTGTATCGATGCCAGTTCTCCATATGTAGGTCCTTGGGGAAGTTACAAGGGCTCATTCTTTCTACATGTCATAACCCTCTCAGGCATCTTTAACAAATTATTTAGAACATGTTTAGGGTTTGGGTATTGGCACGCATCAGGACCTCACTATTCGGCATTTGTTCCTGACATTTAATGCCGAGGATGTGATGTAGGCACTTCAAATGGAAGCTTTCAAGCTTTGGCTCATGTGAAGGTATAATTGGTCCAAGTCTCACTCCCTTACTGCAGCGAAATGATGATTCGATAGACACACAGTTTTGTTTTCTTCCCAGCTTGATGTTTTGCAAGACCCGTTTATTTACTTTAGCATTTGTGGAATCTGCCTTGCCAATTCTAATGTTTATTTCGTCCCCAATGGATGGTGTAATGGAGACTTTCGTGAAGATATTCACTACCTCCAAGTTTTCATTCAGGTTTACCAATACAATGAATTGGAAAAAAAAACAAAGTTCAAAATTCAGCCTCAAGGCTAGCTCTTAAGAAAAAAAAAATCCAACCCAATGCAAAACCATATTATTCAGCTACTTTAATCCCTTTATTAAGTTCTATACAAGCTATTAATTACAAACGTGTCTGTTTGATTAAGGTGCAGAGACGCGCTTGAAAGAGCTTTTCTGAATGGCCCTCAATCTAAGCAGTGTTCGTGCGTATTTATTTAAACCAAAATCTATTTTTTTTAAAGTTATATGGACACCATGTTAGTAATCATATTTATATTTTATATTCTTTTTTTAAACAATTTCAATTTGAAAAGAAACCAATCTGACAGAAAAACAAAAACTAAATAAAAGTATAATTTACTTAAAGTTATAAAGAATAGACACTTTTAAGTTGATACTTTCTAAAATTGATTTTAAACATTTCAGACCCCAGTCACGGCCACAAATTGCGATGCCACAATTTAAACAATTGATACGCACATCGCTCGATCCTTGTCTAGGCACTGAACGTGCGATTCTCATGTGTCCCGTAGTCGGCATCTGTTGATCAATCTTGTGTCAAATCTAAGATCGTCAGGAGATGAGGGTCCAATAGATCGAGTCAGTCTCTACCACGGGTCGCCACCTTTACTCGGCCGAGTTATTTTTAGATACTTTCTAGCGCCGTCTCTCTACCACCAAAGCCCATTTTCTGTGATATGCTCTTTTAGATGGGCCCTGGCCATAAATTTGGTCACTTCTTTGGTCACACAAAGCTGTTCCTTTGTAAAACAGTTTAGTTCAGGAGGCTCAGTGTGTCATCTATCATATTCACATAGATACTTATTGTTACTTACAGATTCAAACAGTTTCGTCCCCCTCAATTACCAGCAACGCTGTTGAGCGGTGCCGGTTTAGGGCCAGGAGCGCCAGTACGGAATAGCAAAAGGTATCGCTAGGAAACGCTATTGGTCGCCAGCTCTGAGGAAACCTTCCGTGGGGGTTAAACCCTAGTTAGGTCAGTGATGATTCCCACGCTTTGCGGCGATCTAAACTGTAAAGACTCGTAAGCTTTGCCGTGGTGGCGCCAAAGTGATACTATGTTGATAGCGAGTCACCGTAAGAAAATTCCACACCTCCCTCGGGAGGCACACTTTAGTGGGAGGCGTTTTCGGCCCAGTGCCCTGGACGCCCAGGCGGCCGCTTGTAGCAGCGACGGCTCCGGGGGGGGGGGGCTTCTCAGTCTTTACGTCCGTTAGGGGGCCAGAAGACTGAGGGGGTTTTCCGGGAAGCCCCATGAAGAGCGCAGGCTCGAAACTGCTGATTTCTTCCACATGTAGGATTTTCAGTTCACGAGGTTCGGTGTGTCCCTTTTATGTGTCATATTCACATATATTTTTATCGTTACCTACAATTTCAGTTTAGTTCCCAAGGCTCTGTGTGTCCCTTTTATGTGTCGTATTCACATATATATTTATTGTTACTTACAGATTCAAACAGTTTAGTTCCCGAAATAGCAGACTCGCTGTCAAAAGCTGGAGCAGCCCAACCCCAACCAGATGTCCCCTTCACATATCTTGGGACAAAGATGTGGCTATTGGACCACTTCAGGGAAAATTGGTACCAGGAGTGGGAAGATGGAGCTACAGCCAGTGGGGTATTTGCTAACATGCCCAGGCCTAGCAGATAAGACCAGTGGTGGGGTCTAAAAGGAAGGACACAAAGTTTGGTGACCCAAATGCGCACCGAGCATTGCCCAACCAAATCTTATTTTAACAGGCTGGATCACAACAGGGACCCCAACTGCCGCCATTGCAGCGAAAGCTCTGAGACGATCACACACTTTTTGACGTCATGTCCCGCGCATGACATAGTCGGGGAGATAGGGGGGCAGGGGAGTCCTACGTTCAGACAATGTTGTATGGCACTGCCCAACAGATGGAACAGATTGCCCAAGTAATAGCCAAGGCCTTAATAGATTATATCTCAGGTCCAAAGAATATGTGTTTAGTTTAGTTCCCGAGGCTCGTGTTGTCCTTTTTATGTGTCATATTCACATAGACATTTATTGTTACTTACAGATTCAAAGAGTTTAGTTCCCGAGGCTCGGTGTGTCCTTTCATCTGTCATATTCACATACTTACCTACATATTCAAACGGTTTAGAAATAAAAATGTTTACTTTTTTATGCACTCGACTTTCTTATAACTGGAATTTTATTAAATTGTGTATTGTTTTATACATATTTGAATCTTTTATCTATATTATGGAATAAAACACACAAACACGCACACAGGTATGCACGCATACGCACACACACAAGCACGCACTTACACACACTCACACACAGGAACACGCACACAGTCACACACGAATACGCACACACTCTCACACACACAAGCACGCAATCACACACACTCACACACACACAGAAACACGCACACAGGCACACACGAATACGCACACACTCTCATAAACACAAGTACGAACTCACACACACACACACCCACACAGGCACACATGAATACGCACAAACTCACGCCAAAATTAGTTCACTTAAAATATAGACTTATAGATGGCCGTTATAATATATAAGAAAAATGCGGTCTTTTCATTATAAGAGATTTAATATTATATAGAAAGCTTTGGAACAATATTGATAATTCCAAATGGTAATAATTAAATTTTAATAAATGAATTGAAAAATATCCCATAACCTTCAACGCGAAGCGAGGATTGACGCTTGGTATAAAATATACATGTAGTCTCTTAAACGCTGGAAAATATTTTGTTTGAAAAAAGTCAATGTAATTTTACATACAAAATTCTTATTTCAAATATTGTATAATTGCTTTGCTCAGCTTTTTCCCGTTATGTTCTCGTTCCCTAAAACGGTCTCATTCAGGGGCGGTTTAAGACTGCACGGGGCCCCGGGCTGAAATCAAACGGGGGCCCTATCCAGCCAGGATTCTTAAAATAAAATGATTGTTAACAGCCAATATAAGACTGTAACTAAATTTTAATAATGAAAAAAAAACGAACACGAAGAAATAACTGTTTGATGTGTTCGCGTAGTTATAATTGAGTGTTAAAAGAAAAAGAAAATTTGCCCCTGACGAGAATGGAACCCGACACCGGTAGCACCCAAAGCATGTACCATGCCCACTCGGCCAGCGGAACTTCTCAACAGTGGGAAATTTTAAAAATATAAACTATATTATATATCATGCGAAGTGAATCAATTAAAGTTTTTCGATTATTAGGTATTGTCAATACTATGATGTCTGAACGCGATAAGTTGTATAGATAGTATTTATTAATTTATTATATTTTCAAGTGTTCGTGCGAACTTTTGTACACTTTTATTATAAAATATAAAAAGTTTGGGGGCCCCTAAACCGTCGGGGGCCCGTGGCTTTAGCCCGTTCAGCCCCCCCTCCTTTAATTCGCCATAGGTCTCATTCACCAGTGGAATCCGATTTCTATTACTCGCATAGTGATGCAGTTCTTTCTTTATTATCGTTTCAGCTGATACAATAGGATGTGTGCATTCTTTTCCCTCTACATTTTTTTTTACCAATACTTGTTTCTGGATGTTGGATAATTATTCATTTGCTAAGATTTCATAATCTATTTATCAGTTTAAAACATATTGGGAAACAATGTACTTATGGAGAAATAATTGATATTGTTATCCAAGGATGGGACATGTTAATTTCAATTCGACATAAAATTCCGTATGGATTATCAGGTTGATTGGTAAAACATTTTATCGAAATCTAACGATCAGTCTGGTCACCAATGTTTAAATTTTATTTATTTAATTAATTAAAAAAAAACTTATCTTTTTGTATTACGATACGTTTAGTTATGCTTTGCTTTATTATGTTTATTATACAAAATGAGCCTGGAATTTCAAGTCTCTTATTCATATAGACAGCTGACAAATTAATGTTGAGGGCGCCAGGGATTTAAGTTTTATAAGTAGACTATAGAACGAAAACCTCAAATAGATTAAAGAAATCAAGAACAAATCAAACACACCTAATAACTGACAGAACTATATATATATATAAAACCCCCCAAAAACTTAAAGTCTCTAGCAGCCTCCTCAGGCCAACAATCCATTATCGTAATGCAATAGAAACAAACGTTAACATATACCATATAAAAAACTGCTCTTTCACGATTAAAAAAAACCAGTTTGATTTTTCAAGAGGGTGAAGTCTTATAATACAATTACACTCCGAAGAGAACTCTTTTCACCCTGGCTGCAGAAATTGCCTATTTAATTTCTCGATTAATCGGTAATGCTTTTATCTATTAAAATTATTTTAATCAATAAAATAGTGATTAAAGAATATTTTTTTTACAAACACAATGATATTAAAAGAAAACACTGTATTAATTAATTAACAATAACAAAAATTAAATTCATTGAAATAATATGGAACAACTTATATTTAAATATATATCCTTACAATATTATATTTATCAAATTAATTTAAATGCTTAATTTATGGGAATTTTAAAAAAATGCCATAAAAGGGCACAAAATTTGGAGGAAAACAACATAGTGTACAAAAGGGATTATGAGGTCTTAGGAAAAAAATCATAACTGTTGAGCATATTGGAACAAAGATAATCTTTATGTTTATGTTAATCATCAAACAATTTCTATACAGCTGTATTACGTTTATACTTAAAAATTATTTTGAAATTTTTATCCAAGTACCTAAACTTTAATACGTTCATTAACTTTTTTTTTAAATTGCTAACTATATTTTAAAAATAACTCTATTAAAAAAATCAGTTGTCTGTTTTCATTACTTCTCTTGAAATTTTTAGTTTAATGACGGAATCAAAATTTATTTTTAGCTTTAACAAAATTACCGATTAATTAATCGATAATTTTTCAAAAGTTAACAATTAAATATAATTTAATCGATAAGAGCCCTTCCTTTCTGTCAATTATATTCAGAATTTTAAATCTTCAGCTTTCGGGCTGAAGGAATAATGGCGTGAAGTCAAACATTGTTGCGCTCAATAATTTTGTCTTCTTGCTATCGATGACCAAAGCATTTAACATTAAATCTAGAAACACTAGAGGATATAGAACCAAAGAAGCACCAAGCAGTAATACCATTTGATACACTTAACTTAGAAATACACTAACAATATCATCTAAAATGAAGCTGCAATAGACATAGTGATAAAAACACCTTTCTTATTCGTATACAAGAAAAATGTACATAAAGTACAATCGTCCTCGCCGTCTGGAAGTCTGGCGTGGCAAGGGTTGTGTGATCAAACCCCGCATGGATGTCTGGCGTGGCAAGGGATGTCTGATCAAACCAGGAAACCATCATGCAATCAACATTAACAACTCTAATAAAAATGCAGATTATACAATAAAAATATATAAGCGTAAGAAGCAATAATCTTCTGAATAGAAGAAGAGTCTGTAGTAAGATAAGAAACACAGAATAGTACATACAATTCATTTCTCTCTTTCCAATATTCCACGACTTCTCTCTATATATCTTTATATAGACCAACAGAGATAGAGAAAGAGAGAGACATTTGGTTGAGACAAAATCACAAACACACACACATATATATATATGTGTGTCTGTGTGGGTATGCGTGTATAAGAGCTTAAATTCAAGCCATGTTAAATAAAATAATAAAAATGTGTATTGGTCACAAATCAGATTAGTTGAAACGTTATTTGATCATATATTTTCAAAACATTAGGGGAGTGTTTCATATGTACACTTATCGTAAGTTTCCATGTGAAAATCGACCTTTTCGATACCCTGTATCAAGTTGATTACATTATTCCTAAACCTGATATCAATACTAAACAACTGACACTCGTTTGTGTCAAGATTCCAGTTGAAGGCAGTGCAGCGTGGGTC
Source organism: Radix auricularia (assembly GCA_002072015.1). Lineage (NCBI taxonomy): Eukaryota > Metazoa > Mollusca > Gastropoda > Lymnaeidae > Radix > Radix auricularia. The sequence continues at coordinate 5,395 of MUZC01001767.1, read as the reverse complement.
GTTGTTAAAGGCCAAACACCGCTGAGAACATTGCCTCCGAGTTAGAGAGCTGTACGACGACGTTCTGTAGTATTGGCTGAAAGTTGAATTAGGGAACGCTGTGAAAGATGTAAATCTTTTGAAATACCGGCTTGCCATCACCTCCAGTTCAGAAATGTGTAATCTGTAAGAGCCATACCTGTAAAAATGTGTGTCTTAACTTAGCTAATTTGCAAATTTCATTAACTACCAAGTCTAATAATGTTATTATTTTTTTACATTTATACTTTCCTTAAATAGGTGATAAGCAAACATGTCACTCTAACTTAAAAAAACTGCATATTTAACAAAATAAAAACACATTTTGTGATAAAATATGATTAACGAACTTTTTTCCATGTAGCTTTGAGTTATTGAATCTCAAATTAGTGCCACATTCTGATGTCTGGAAAAGTTTGGGTATAAATAAAACCTTTCATAATTATTAATTCCCCATCATCAAATGACAACAGGAGGTCTTCTCCTTACTTATCTGCCACTAGTATCACCGAGGGAATAGCAGAGTTTATAGGTGACGTTGTGTAGAGAGTAAGATACATACTTTAAATGGTTGTAAGGTAAAAATTAAAATCGTTGTTACATTAACATTTTAGATGCACAGAAATGTTTATTTAACGTAGTCCCTTCAAACCCATTAAGAAGGTGTTTTCGTAAAGGACAAATTTCTGTTACAATCAAACAAATGATTAAATGTCAAAACATCATATTAAGCTTTGGGCCAACGTCAGAGTAAAGGATTTAGGATTATCGATAATGGTTTAATTTTAAAAATCTTGCCAAGTGCTGTTTAATGTGTGTGTAAGGATGGGGCTGGTTGTGGTGGTGGTAGAGCTGTGTTGGAAGTTGTGTTAATTAAAGCCAATTTGTGCTCATTAAGCTGGTTTCTGAGTTAAGTAAGATATTTCCATAAGTTTAGTGGTTATATGATAGGTGTTTCGGAATGATTTCCGGTAAAATCTTTACAAAATATATTTCACTGTCTAAATCCATGCCAAATAGTTGTAACAAAACTCCATCAAGGTATTTTTATCACTCAGCGTAACTTCTTGGTGATCCAAATATGACGACTTGAAATGACGAGTCATCTCATTACGTTAGCTGGGGTAAAGTAAAGACGGCTAGGCATTGTGCTAGCAACACAATCCACTCGTACGTGATGGATATAGAAACTTGTGAATTTTACTTCATTATCCCAATAAACCTGCATTGCATGAAAGGGAAATATTAGTCATCTCATAAACGACTTTTATTGTTAAAGCGACCTGGACACAACAATAGGCAGCAACTGAAAGCAGCTTCAGGCAATTGAAAATAAATGCATGAGGAAAATTCTCCAGAGCTCCATTATAAAAGACAAGACAAATAACTGTATCTGGGACAGAATCAACTATATTTCTGGGCATCTAGAAACCATTGTAACAAGTATTAAGAGACGTAAATGGCACGGTTCAGTCATGTACTGCGACATGACACTCTGACAAAAATTATTCTCCAGGACACCGTAGAAGGGGGTCGGCGAAGAGTTCAACAACGGATAAACTGGCTGGACAACATAAAGGAATGGACGTGGTGGTCCAGAGGTAGCTCTCTCGACTGATGGTCACGAGTTCAAATCTACACGAAGGTGAGGATTTGTTCTCGGGGCCTGAGGAGTCCCCGAGTCACCCAGCTCCAAATGGGTACCTAACTAGACAATAGTTAGGCGGCTGGGGTAATGCGTGGAACCCCTATAGCCGTGGCCTGTGACCGCTGCATCACTTGCCAATAGATCAACTGTCATGGTCTGTGGACGCAATTATCTTCTGTATAGAAGGAGCGTCTGTATATCTAAGATAAGATAAGAAGACATATGAAATTGCATGAATTATTGGCAGCCACTAAAAATAAGCTTTCTGTTGATGTATCTGTGCGCTCCCCCCAAAGGCTGCAATGGTTCCAGGACAGATGATGATGGTGATGATGATGATGGTGGTGATGATGATGATGGTGATGATGATGATGGTGATGATGATGATGGTGGTGATGATGATGATGGTGATTATGATGATGGTGATGGTGGTGATGATGATGATGATGATGATAATGATGGTGGTGATGATGATGATGGTGATGATGGTGATGGTGGTGATGATGATGATGGTGATGATGATGATGATGGTGATGATGATGATGATGGTGGTGGTGATGGTGATGATGATGATGATGATTATGATGCTGATGATGATGATGATGGTGCTGATGATGGTGATGATGATGGTGATGATGATGTTGATGATGATGTTGATGATGACGATAGTGATGATGATGGGGATGGTGATGATGGTGATGGTAATGATGATGGATATGATGATGATGTTGATGATGATGATGATGGTGATGTTGATGGTGATGATGATGATGATGATGGTGATGATGATGGTGATGGTGATGATGATGGTGATGATGATGATGTCGATGATGGTGATGATGATGATGATGATGGTGATGATAATGGTGATGATGATGATGATAATGATGATGGTAATGATGATGATGATGATGGTGATGATAATGATGATGGTGATGATGTTGACCGTTTACAATTTAAATCGTGGCTATTTGCTACTCGTTGACAAACCTGATCAAGCGGACGAACCGACCAACGACTGGTGCTATACAGATCCACGTGTACGTCCCCGTTTCGACAGGAGTCGTTCTGTTGTAGCAGACATCACCGGAGATGTTGAGAAAGTTGTTATACTGTCTCGGGTCAACGGTGAAGACGTCGATTTGGAAATCGCGTAGCAGAGAAGGAATATATTCAGGAGAACTGTCCCTAAATAAGTGAATACTTTGATTAAACATTATACTTTAAAAAAATCAATTATTACGATTTATTGCTTAATAAGACTTGAAAAAATGGTGTAAATATTTTGTAGAATAAAAGACTTTATTCCCCATGTAGTGGCAATTATTCCCTTTATTTTCGTACTACTTGTTAAACTTCTCTAATTGTTAGTTATTTTGATTATAGTCTATATTTCCTATAGTCACACTAATCGCCTGAATTATAAGTGCTCTAAAGCTGTTCACAATAATTTTGTGTGTATGAATATATTTTTTATACAGTATACACAAACACCTTTATCATCCACAAATAGTAAGTGAGTGAGAGAGTGAGTGAGGAAATATTAGAGACACCGAAAGAAAGAATGAGAACAATAGTGACGTAATGAGAGAAATAAAGAGAGAGCGAGAGAGAGAAATATATATATACCAGCAATTTACCCGCGCTAGGCTGCGGAAATTAGGATTTCAGTTAGCGTTGAGAATTCGCGTAGCACCAATTCAAAACACCTATTGATTTTAATCTGAATCAAGATGGATAAACTAAATATATTAACTTCAACCGTTAAGGCTCCTACGTACACAAGAACTTGGAGATTTAAAGATGCGTCTGTTTTATATAACTCATAATGGTGGAAAAAACTATATTTCGGCAATCATCCTCCTAGTGAGAGGTGATTTAATATTAATCTGCCTCTACCATTGCGGTGGAGGGGGGTACTCGGCAACTTCCAAAAGTTTAAAGTTTCTACCTACACGGAAACTTGGAGAATTAGTGATGATTCAGTTTTATATAGCTCATTTTAGGTGAGAAAAAAAGTTTTTGGTCCCCGGCAACCCATGAGAGGAAATTTTTAAAAAGTATATAATTATTTTTTCCTTGTCTACCTACACGGGAAATAAGATTTTCAATTTTTATAAATCTTACATAAGAAAAAAAAAACTTTTTTGGGGCCCCGGCCCCCAAAAGTTTGTATTTCAAATTTCGTTTACACAGACTTTCGTCGTATGAAGGTAATTAACAATTCCCCAAAATTTCATGCTTCTACCTGCATTGAAAATGGGATAATTAGTAATGAGAAACTATATTTGGTCCCCCGGTCCCCCATTAGTGGGAATTATAACATTCTTTTTTGCCAATTATTGTCAGGAGATTGTACTCAACAATCTCCTAAAGTTTCATGCTTTTACCTACACGGGAAATTGACAAATTAGTGATTTTAGGTTTCTACATAAAATATATATTTTTAAAAAATACTACATTTGGGCCCCCGGTCCCCAGTAAAAGATATTTGAAATATTTTCAACCTGCTACCATCGTGAATGTGAATTTAGCAACTCCCCAACGTTTTATGTGTCTACCTACACGGGCAATAAGTGAATGATAGATTTTGAATTGAATTTTTATAAATCTCATAAAGAAAAAAATACGTTTTTTGGGCTCCGGCCCCTATGAGTGTGTATTTACAAATTTTTTTTACACTGACTTTCATCGTGAGAGGGTACTTAACATATTCTTAAAGTTTCATGCTGCTACCTGCACAGGAAATCGGAGCATTAGTGATGAGTCGGTTTTTAATATAAGAAAAACTATATTTGGGCCCCTGTTCCCCCATGAGAGGGAAATTTAACAATCTTCTTTGCCAATTTTTGTCGCGAGCGTGTACTCAAAAAATTTCTTAAGTTTCAAGCCTCTACATATACGGGAAATAGGAGAATGAGTGATTTTCAATTTTCTATATGTCTTATATAAGGGACCCCGGCCCCACATGAGCGAGATTTTAAAAATTCTTTTTCGCCAATTTTCGTCGTGAGAGGATAACCAACAGCTTCCCAAAGATTCATGCTTCAACCTACACGAGAATTTAGAGAGTTAGTGATGAGTCGGTTTTTAATATAAGAAAAAGTATATTTGGGCCCCTGGTCCCCCATGAGAGGGACTTTTAACATTCTTTTTGACAATTTTCGTTTGGAGCGGGTATTATAAAATTTTCCAAAGTTTCATGCTTCTACCTGCACGGGAAATGGGAGAATTAGTGATTTTTAATTTTTATATAGCTCAAATAAGTAAAAACCCATTTTTGGGGCAACGGCCCCAATGAGCGGGAAATTTAACTCTTTTCTGTCCAATTATATTTAGGAGTATGTACTTAACAAATTTCCAAAGTTTCATGCTCCTACCTACACGGGAAATAGGAAAATTGGTGATTTTCAATTTTTATAGAGCCCAAATAAGGAAAAAATGTTTTTGGGCCCCCGGCCCCACATGAGTGAAATTTTTAAAATTTTTGTTCGCCAATTTTCGTCGTGAGAAAGTAGCCAACAACTTCCCAAAGTTTCCTGACTCTACCTACACGGGAAGTTGGAGAATTAGTGATGAATCAGTCAGTCAGTCAGTGAGGGCTTTCCCTTTTATTAGTATACTAGCAATTTGCCCGCGCTTTGCAGCGGGAAGATGAAGTATTAGTTATAAGTGAGTGAGGGCAAAAAAAAACTATATTTTGGCCCACAGCGCCCACCAAGGGATATT
>MUZC01001766.1:9925-27198 GCA_002072015.1 Radix auricularia | reverse complement strand
AAAAAAAAAAAAAAAAAAAAAAAACTCAATGACAAAATTACAGAAAATGGTAAGAGTGTGTCACATGGAATTTGTGCTAATACAAATTAATTGAAGAAAAACGCTTGATTGAAGAAAGTTTATCAAAAAGTGATAACTTATGGCATCTTCAACATCAGAATCAAGTGGAAGTTACATCACGTATTTTTCGCGCAGCATAAATATAGTTTGTAAGCGTGATTGTGCATTTACTTCACATCTGGAAATAATGCTTCTGCAGGAGCTGAAAGGCCTGGATGTGGGGAAGTGTCTTTTTCAGATCATTCTTGCAACAATATTATAGTTTTTGTTTCTATAAAAATGAAGTAAAAGCTTTTAAAATACATTCTGTTTGAGACTGAAGCAACTTTTTCCTTATTATTTGATGAAAGTATTTCAGTTTCTGTGAAAACGTGTCTGATTTTTTATTTACGAATAGCGTATAACAATGAAATCAACAATTAGTTTTATATCTTTTTGAACTGCCTAGTCAAACGAGTAAAGATATTGCAAAATTAATTGCTTGAAGCTCTAGATAAGTTTGGATTTACAGATGATATACTTAAAAGGCGACTTATCCAAATTTGCACTGATGGCGCAAGTAATTTAAAATGTGAAATGAAAGGTGCTTTGGCATTATTGAAACAGAAAATGTATACTGATTTCGTTGTTTTTCAATGCATGGCTCACAAATTAGAATTAGCTATTCACGATATCAACAGAACTCTCAAACTTTCAGATATTTGCTGAATCATTATATTCGCATTTTTCACGATCACCAAAGAATAGAAATCAATTGGAATTTGTTGCAAAAGAAGTACACACAGAGTTACTAAAAATTGGTCGTACATTTGATATTCATTGGGTGGCATCCTATTTGCGTAGTGTTCTGGCAATCTGGCAAAACTATCCAGCTTTAGTGAAATATTTTGAAACACTCAGTTTGGATATTAGCAGAAATGTTCGAGATAGAACTAAATGCAGTGGAATAAGTCATAAACTGAAGAAATGGATTTTTGTTTATAGACTAACAATAATCAAAGAAGCCCTTGAAGTTGTTAAAAGTATGTCACTATTTTTACCACAAAAAAAAATCCTACTCAGTTAGAACAGTAAATGCTTCGTTTTCTAATGTTATAAAAACATTGTCAGCCTTCAAAGAATATGATGGCGTCAGTGGTCAGGATTTTTTAAAGGAGTTTTCTTGCACATATGCTTTTAAAGAAATCAAGCTTATGCCATCAACGGAAGCGGAACAACGTTTCACAATTTTAAGAAAATGTTTTCCCCATGTTTTTTTGACAGCATCTTCTCCCGTTTTGACAACAGCACATTCGTGTTGAAACATACTGAAGTTTTATGTAAGGCCAATGGCAAAAAAAAAAACAACACAGAAGAGTTAATGTTGTATGGAGATCGTGAAATTATGAATCTTCAAAAATATTTGAAAAAATAAGCACGTCATACTTCAGCCATAGTAAACCAATTTCGCATGACAAAAAATGGTCATGGTTCTGATGCAGAACTTAATGATTTGTACAAGAGATTAAATGTTCTGCCAAAATCTTCTGCTAATTGTGAGCGAGGATTCAGCGCGATGAATTTAACTCACACATCTCTTCGGAATTCATTAGATGTTAAACTATCAATCACTTGCTTTTTATTAAAATTAATGGTCCACCACTTCAAAATTTTGAATCCAGGTTGTATGCCACAAAGTGGTTAAAAGACGGAAGGCATCTGCTAGCGACCTACCTTCTGGCAAAACAACAAAAGAAGTAGTTATGGAACAGCGCCATAATTTGTTTAAATAGTTTTGATTTTTAGAAAATAACTGTTTAGAATTGATAAGACCAATTTCAAATATACAACAACAACGACAGCAACATAAACAATGTCATCAACAACAACATCATCAATAACAGGAAAAACAAACGCCATCAGCAATAACTACATCAACAACAATTTCATCTACAACATCAACTATTGCATCAATAACAACATCATCTTCTGCAGCAACACCAACAACAACACAAGCTACTAAAATCTGTAAGTTCAAACATATAAAAACAACATCAGCGATAACAAAAATTACAACGTCATCAACAACAACATCATCAATAACATGAACAATAAATGCCATCAGCAACAACTAAATCAAGAACAACTTCATCTACAACATCAACTATTGCATCAATAACAACATCATCTTCTGCAGCACCATCAACAAAAATATCTAATAGCTAAAAAACGAAAACAACACACTTTCCATTTAAAAGTAAATTCCATCTCAGCAACAAGCTAGTTTTTATTAAAAACTGTAAATTCTACCAAGATATTTGAAAAAATGAAACAAACAAATTAAAATATATATCAACATTAGAACCTGTTGCATACCATTTGTTTTAATGTGTTGTATTATAAATAATTTGTTTTCACTTGTTGTGTCATGTTATATTGTAGTAGTAATAGTAGTAGTAGTAGAAGTGGTTGTAGTCGTAATAGTAGTAGTGGTAGTAGCAGGATTAGTAGATGGGCTCAATTTCTTGTGGAAACCGGGATATCCCCGCTCTGCTTTAACTTCTACCATCCCGCCGGTGATGGCATTTATCCCCGGCTCTGCAGAAAAAATTTTCATCCCCGGCACTCCTTTTTTTCCCTAAATCGAGCACTGCCCAGAAGGGTCCACCGAGCGCGAGAATACTCTAATGGAAACATTAGGACAACCTACGACCTCGTAACAAGAAAGGTTATGGGACTTTTAAAAAAGCAACAACAGTCCTATATTATTATTTATAAATTTTACGTGCAATTCAAATATTTAATTTCTGTTAACAATAGGGCGGGGAAAAATTAATTTATATTTGATCGTTAAATTTTGAAAATTAACGATTAATTTAATTAATTAATCAATAATTTCGATTCAAGCAATACATGTTAAGGGCCGTAACAAAAAAATGTAACTAACATATATTATTATTTTATTGAGTTATTGCTCCTGTCTTATATTTAGAAACACAATATTTTGAACTTTTTAAACTGCTATGGACAGTTGTACTATGTTCCTCAGCGATATATATCCAGTGATCTGGGCTATTGTATTGTTTATTAATTATTTTTTTAATAATTGGAGGAAAAAAACATATGTAAATATTTTCATAAATTTTAATCAAATTTTTATCGAAAAAAATTATTTACTTGATATGTAATCGATAAAATTTTTAAGATTATTCGAGAAATTAATCTTTAATAGTTAACAATAATTAACGATAACAAAGAATCTTATATACTCAGTGGTTTAGGTGTCAAGTAATTTACATATTATTACAAGTTGAAACTTGAAACGCGTCGCAATAACCAAAATAAAGGATTTTAAAAAATATAAAAAATATTTAGACACACATATGCAAAAAGAATAATTCATTTCCTTATTTTCCTAAAATTGTTTTTTTTCTTTGATCGACAATCTGGAAGAAACCAAAAAAAAATTCTAATTTTAAATAAAAACATTTAAAATGAAGCAAACATGTGTGTGTGTGTATATATATATATATTAGGGCTGTTATCGAATAAAATAAATGTAATCGTTAACTTTTCAAAAATTATCGATTAATTAATCGATGAATGTCATACACAAGAAATCTGGCCACGAAAAGATCAGCATTCAGACGTCTATCAAACACAATCTTTGGCGGCCACCATTCTTCTAATATGTCAAAACTAAATTTATGCTTTAAAAAACAGTTAATAAAATGTGACATTTTGTTCATGACATCATAGTCTATTAAAATGTGACCAACGGACATGGCGATGTGATAAATATACAACCTCCTACAGACGCCGTCTGGACGACTGACATACCAGTTTGTTTCATTACAGTGTTTACACGACAAATTCACCTGGTTACACTGAGAAGTGGTCCATTGGATCATGGTTTTGTCAGATGTTTCTACAAGTTTGAAAACCTTGGGCTCTAAACTAAACAACGTTTCAAATTTAGTGCCATGCTTTTCGTCCTCATAAATCTTCTCTTCCAACTTTAGTTCACCATTACAACCGAAACATTGCAACTCAAGATTGTCTGCATTCATTTCCAATGTTTTATTGGCAGAATGCACATTAAAATTTCCACCACTTGCTTCCATCTTTTGTTGAATTCTGGGTTTCAGATTTTGTTGTAATCGCGTGTTATCCTTGCTATTTTTTAAATTAGCTGTTTTATTTCTACGCGAAGTCGCAAGTGCATTGCTTTCTTTGAGTGCTTCAACACCATCGTCTATAACGTTAAATCCGTGACCCAATGTCGTCCATGCGTTATTTAATGCTCTCTTTTCCCCATCTAGTGACAACGTTACACCATCCTCTGCCATTAACCCACCATCCAATGTCACATTATCCTCATCTTCTCTTAATCCACCATCCTCTATTCTCAATTTATTATCCACTATACTTGGTCCACTACCATTTGTCATCGATAAGCCATGCTGTGTTTTACGTTCTTTTAGAAGATCCACTAAATAGTTAATATGACCTGCATTGCCTTGATTCAACACGTCTTCACTCCTTTGACCCTCGGACGCATTATTATTGCTGTTGATTTTAACCCATCCTGACTTTTATTTTGTTTCTCGTGGTTTTCACTCCAAAGTGTTTGTTTGTCTTTACAGCCCGCAATGTTAACAGGCAACTCGGCTTTAGAGTCATTATTTATTCTTAACACATGTGTTTGTAAAGTCAGATTATATACCGCGTTGTTGACATATAAATCATAATTGCTGTTCGAATTAAAAATAGAATTATTTCCTTTGGTTATATTGATCAAACCTAACGTGTCGTAAAATTTATGTTTGTTTCTAAAAATGTCGGGAAATACCAAGCCAGGATTTGTATTCCGATTTTGCTGTGAAATTTCAATTGTATTTACATTTTGGAGAGATGAAAAATTAAGATTCAATGAAAAACTTCTATTACAAAAGTTCATTGTTTCCTTCGCTCCAATAGGGACATCACCTTGGTTTTCGAGTTGAAATGATTGCACAAACTGTCTCTTTAATGAGCTACAGTAAAATTCCATCAACAGAAATAGATGGAAACTTGTCATTGCAACTCTCCTTATCTCTTACCCGAATTTATTGCCCTCGATGATGATTCTTGTTTTGCTTTAAAATTGTCTCAGTCAAGGGCCAATGTAAGTTTGAATCCCAAAACCTGTTTTGTTATAGATGTCTGAAATAGTTAAATGAAAAGAAATGTATAAATTTACACTGTTTAAAAAATAGTACATATCTCTTACTGACAATAACAACATCAAACAAACAAACGAAAAATTCATAAATAAACAAAGTAAAAAAAGTAGCGAAGTCAATAGTGCGCTCACCTCACAAGCTGAGGGGCGTGGGATCGAGCCCACGTAAAAACACTATAAAAATGCTGAGAAATGACTAACGCTAAGAAAGTCCTCCGCTTCCCTGGAGAGGGACGGGCGCCGCCAATGCCTAGCAAGCCCGAGAATGTTCTAATGGAAACATTAGAACTCAATAATACCTCGGAAAAAAAGAGGTCATGGGACTAAAATGATAGATATTAATAATAACAGAGAGAGAGAATAATTAAAATAATACTTTAGTAGATGAATAATATATAATAAATGAGAAAATAGATATAAAAGAACAAGTATTGAAGTTTGTTAGATTCTAAATGATGCCATTGGATATAAATTTAATGGAAACTTATTAAAAAAATTAAATTTGAAGTAATAATTTTGTACAATTAAAGTTACATGATTACGTCTTGAGAAACGTTGTTTTATGAAATATATCGCAAAGTTATATTATTGATAGTTCTAGGAGAAATATTTACTTTACATAAAGAAGTATTATTGTACTTTAAGCATATTTTTGTATTAATTTACCAACATTGTCATTGACTTCTCCAAATGCTAATTTGTCTCGTCAATATGATTGTAGGGCCAACAATAAATTTCCATCATAGATTCGATTCTTTTTACAAGAAACCGCATACCAAAATGTAATTCAGCTAGTTGATCTAGTTCTGCTAGGTTACAAAATTTGTAAATTTAAAAGCATGGCATAAAACATGAAAATTAATAAGAAATTAATTTAAAAAATTGATCAGGAGTTGTTTATCAATGTAACAAATAATTTAATCACCTGTTTAATCAATAAAAATATTATCACACTAAAATTGATATAATGTACTTAAAATTATCACACAAACAGATTAAGATGAAAATCACAAACAAAAAGTCTTTAGCGTTAAAGTTTATAAGTTTGTGTTGATTTAAAGCTGTACATCCGACGTCCAACAGTCATTGCTTAGTCCAAGTTAAAAACGTTGCTTCAGAACACGATGCCAACTTGCTACGGGACCGTGTTTTTTTTTAATCTTGCATCAAAGATTTTGTTAGAACATTTTTCTGCATTGTTCTTTTATTAAAAAAATATTAGATATTTTTTTTTTACTTTTGAATAACCCGGTAAAAGGGTTACCTTCTTTAGCAGAGACTAGATGACATTATATTTCGTTCAACTGAAAACTCACATCGGCGTCGGATTAGATAACTTCAGATTACGATGAAGTGAGGGGTTTTGTGTTGACATAACGGGATATATAAACATGATTCTATATCTAAATAATTTTGGAAAAGTGTGTTTCCAATGAAACAAATCTTTGTTGCCGTCTCGTTTTATCTCAAGATTTTACGTTTTATTTCTCTATCTTAAGATACAATTTTTCTCAACGTCGCCAGTCAGCTGTTCTTGAACTATCGTCGAATTACAGGATTCCTAAAATGTCATGGTCAAAGAGCTGCATTAATCTAGATATCGAATATGGCCCCCCCCCCCCCCCCCCAAATAGGAGATACTAAGGGACCTTTGAAGACAGTGAAAATGTAAAATGCTCACCTCTTCTGTTCCCGACAAGGGGCTAAAAAATGTAAGCCCACCTTTACACACCTGAAACTGCTTCACAGCTAAATATTCTCTAATGGAATGGCTAAAAATCAATAATAACACATGCCCCTTTACAATAGCATAACGCAAAACCTCTATAAGGTTTAAGTTAAATATTTATTTTAAAATATATTTCCTTTGTAAGAAATAAAATAAACCCAAAAGTGCTTATTTAGAAAATACTCTGATATGAAAATATGTAATTTTAAATGCAAGGAGAAAAACTATTTTCAAAATACAGAAACCTGATATCTTGCTTGATTACAAAGTTTTTTTTTTAAAAACCCGAATTCAATTTCTTTCTTCTCACATCTTAAAAAAGATTTTTAAAATTTCCTCAATCATTGATCAAGAAGCTTACTAGCCTGATTCAATTAAAAGTTCTACCGACCCCTAGAACAATGATTTAAAAAGGAGAAATTAAATTTGTTCAACAAAACCACACGCTAAAATGTTAAGCAAGGTATCAAGTGAACAAATCACTGTTATATCCCAAAATAGAAGCATTTAATTTTTAAGTTAAAACCAGAATATATATTTTTTTATCGAACAAGAGCTGTTATCTTGGGTTTAACAGAAAGCTGACATTATTTGAAAATATTATCTGTGTTACTTTTTGTGATGTGTGTACTTAAAAAAACTAATATTTTATTTGTTTGTGACCCAACCGCACAAAGCAGCCTCACACTAAATGCTCATAAATAAATAATCGCATGCTTGCATGATTATTCGTTTTTATGCAAATAGTGATTTTACGATTCTATTTTGGGTACTGAAATCGCTGAAAATGACATAGAATCCTTGGGATAATAAGAATGTAGATACCAATACTAAGCGATAAAGTTTTTAAATTAAAAAGAAAAAATAATTATTGATGTCATGACCTAGACACCAAACACCAGGATATCATGCTCTAGACATCCAAACACTAGGATGTCATGCCCTAGACACCAGACACCAGGATGTCATGCCCTAGAACCAAACACCAAGATGTCATGCCCTAGACACCAACACCAAAATGTCATGCGCTAGAAAACAAACACCACAATCTCATGCCCTAGACACCAAACACCAGGAAGTCATGCCCTAGACACCAAACACCAGGATGTCATGCCCTAGACACCAAACACCAGGAAGTCATGCCCTAGACACCAAACACCAGGATGTCATGCCCTAGACACCCAACACCAGGATGTCACGACCTAGGCACCACATACACCAGAATGTTACTGCATAGACATGACAAACCAGTATGTCATAACCTAGAAACCACATACCAGGGTGACATTCCTTAGATCAAAATCACCCAGATGCTATGACATAGACATCGCACAACATCATGTCATACCTTAGACATAACACTCTAGGATGTTATTGCCTACACAACACACAATAGGATGTTATTGCCTACACAACACACAATAGGATGTTATGTATTAATTAGACACAATACACACCATGGTATCATGACTCCAAATCACACACCAGGTTTTCTGGCCCTTAAACCACTCACAGGATGTCATGCCCTCGACAATAAAAAGCGTATTATTACCTGATGTTCATATGTTTCTAAAGCAGCGCTATGATATTGGCTCTTAAAAAATGTGTCCTAAAAGGGCAGGTTAAACTAGTTTGTATTTTAAATTTTCATTTCAGAATTAGGACAACTGTTTAAGTTTTGTTTTTCAATTCTATAATTTTAAACTGGTTTGCCGCAAAAAAAAAAATCAGCTAAAAAAGATACTGCCGCTAATGGAATTCAAAAAAATGGTTTTCTTAACAACATAGACTCTACTTAGTTTTTGTTAGGACGCTTTAAAAGTACGGCGTAACAAGAATGAACTAAAAGGTCCAAGAAAGAATTGTCTGAGTTTTTATTAAGATATTTCTAGCAGTGTAAATTAGAATTATAAAAAAAAAATTCTACACACAAAGGATATAGACTATTAGCAAGCAAAAATAAAATCAATTTGGTTTTTATAGAGGAATGTTTATTACTCATTTTATTTATTATTTTTTTTTTTTAAATTAAAAATTTATAATTAAAAATCTTCACATATTTTTTAGGGCTGTTGTAGATTTATTTAAATTTACTCGTTAACTTTTGAAAAATTACCGAATAATTAATCGATAATTTTGAATAAAGCTGAAAATAAGATGTATAACGTCATTAAGCTGAAAATTGCATAAAATGCCCATAATTTAAGATTTAATTTTTAAAAAATATATAGTATTTTTAGGAGATTAAATTTAAATATAATTATTTCAATTCAATGTCGATGGACTTAAATTTTGTTATTATTAATTAAGTATCAGCAATATTTATTTTTTTATATAATATTCATTAGAAAAACTTTCATTTTAAAATTCACATTTAAATTTTTATTTTTTTTAATGGAGAGGTTTCTAATTTGTACGTAAAAAAAATATTGTTAATTATTAATTATGTTTATTAATAAGTCGAAAAATATGTTTAAAATATTTTCTTAATTTTAATTGCTATTTTATCGCTTAATATAATTTTAATAGATCAAAAATTTTATCGATTAATCGAGTAATTAATGTTCAATATTTACAGCATAAATTTTTCCTCAATTTTTTGTATATCCCTGAGCTTTTCCTTAATATTGAAGATGCCCAATTGTTTTAATTGAATGTAGTACTGGAGTTTTTTTTAAAATTTGTTTTAAAATAATGAAATATCAGCAAAGTTTCAAGTAAGTCTTGACTAGGCTGCGATCTCAGAATATTTGTATACCCAAAATAATTTTGTCGATCGTGGCATTTGATGGTGGAGAATATTTTATGCCGATGGTAAAATGCGTTTACGTTTGAATTTACGACTAGTAAATTGAGACCAACGATATGGAATTTTTCAAAAAATTTACTTTAAACATGTTTATGCATTTGTATAAAATATCCTTGAAAATTTTCAACTGAAATTCATTTAAGTGAGACTCCCAGCAAACTCATTCACACGAATTTCTTTTCTTTTTTTCAAACAACAACGAAAAATCATCATTTTAAACGTTTGAATTTATTCATATGATGTTAAATATAGTAAAAATAATGTACTAATTTATATAGCTAATACCCAAGCAGACAATGGGGTTGACAGCGCTTTCACATAAAAAATAGTAATACAAAACTATATATGCATCTAATGTAAAATATGCATTTCCTAAATGAAACAAATAATTTTATATATCTGTGTGTCCCCCATGACCTCGTTGCCGTATGGGGATGTTCATAATATGTCAGATATCTATTAATAGAAATATTTTATCTAGATTTATCTTTTGTAATGACAAATTCATAAAAAAATTAATAAAAGATACGTGTCAATAAGTGAATGAAGGCATATTGAGAATGAATGATCTCATCAGCTAATTTTTAATTTAAGACAGCTTATTGGACTTGCAAAATAAATAACACTTTCGTAATTTTACTAAGCTAACAATTGTGAGAACATAGTGATTTGACTGTATTTATGCCTCAAAACTTTGTTTCGCTAAAATGTAATCTAAAAAAAGAACATTACGAAATGAGCTATGACGTTTTCCGGTTTTAGAAATGAAGTACCCTATGGGGTTTTCATAGTTCAATTAAAACTTTCTCGGTGCAAGATCGACCTGACCTAATGATGAAATTAACGAGCATATAATCTACAATGACTATCTAACGAAATATTCGATTGTTGTTACATTAATCGTAAAAGTCAAGTTTTTAACTGCTCTTTGTTACCAAGAAAAATTATATTTAGTTTATGTTTACCCATACAACAATTTTAAGGGTTGTGTACATTAAATGTCAGTATAATCATGCAATGAATAGAGTACAAAGACTCATTATGAGTTTTATCATTTATTGCGGTATTTCGAAAACCATTCGGCATGGATTCAAAATTTAAAAAAAAATATATTATTATTTTATGAAATCAGAATTAATCAGGAGATTTTATTTTACAATACGGTGGTCGAGTAGCAGCGCGCTCGAATGGCGTACCAACGGTCACGTTTTTAAATCCATGGAAAGCAAGGATTTGTTCCAAGGCCCTAGGGCATCACTGAGTTTCCCAGCTGAGAATGGGTACCTAACAGCAGTTAAGTGGCTGGGTAATGCGCGGAACCCTCATTGGCGTGGCCTGTATTAGCTGTATCACTTGCCAACAGATCATCCGTCATGGTCTGTGGACGCAATTATCTTCTGCATAGAAGGAGCGTCTGTATATCTAAGATAAGACAAGGAGCTATAGACCGCGTAAAGCCGCGGTGAGCAGACAAACTTTGCTACTACAACTGCTACATTACTTACATTTACTTACATTGTGTCTGCCTTAGTCAAAGTCCCCACCATACGCCCCTCCTTGCCTATTCACAATAATAATATTTTTTGGACACCAATCGTAGCGACGCCTCTGATTACTTACAGTGGTCAAGCACTGTATCTGCCTTAGTCAAAATCCCTAAAATACGCCACTTCTGCCAATGCCCAATACGATTATTTTTTGTACAGCATTTTAAGGTTTGCATAGATCTGTGCCTAGATTTCTTTATAAATCGTGTCATTAAACTACTTTTCAAAGGTTGTTAATCATATTAAATACATGTGTACGTCACTATAGAATTTGGTGATTTAAGTCATTTTAACACTTTGTGGTTTTATTAGACCAGTACTGTATTACAATGGATGAAAACAATAATCCTAGTGCACATATGCAAATACATAATATATCACCAAGTACATACAAGCAATGGGAAAGTGACTACAAAATAAAATGATTTTCTACAAAGGATGATCAAAGACTTAGATTAGCATTTTGTTTTTTAATTAAAACTTGAACAATAATTCAAAGTGTTCATTAAAATTAGTGCTACAGAACGATACCAAAAGGATTACGATTTAAACAAGTATATTTACAAAAACCACAGATTAATTTCAGTGAGAGGAACAGGTGAAATAATTAACGACATTGTTCCGTTTATTTACTTTGTTCTTTGAATAACAACCAATAAAAGATGATATGGAGAAAGTGCATTTTAAATCTCACCATCAGTTACTTTGTATTCATCGGATACTTTGAGCCCGGACGATTCGACCCTGTCAGCCCTGATCATGTCCAGAAAGTGGCTGCCCTTCGGACAATAGAAGGGTACGCGGGAACCCCAGTTAAAGTGTTCACGGATGGTTCTGCCAACCGGAGAGAAAAAACTGTGGAGATATGGTGCGCTCATCTTATACCCATTTGGAGGGCCATCAAAAGAGGACCTTTCAGGAACCTGTGGGACTACGGCATCGAAACACGATGCGGAGCTTGAACTTATTCACAGGGCCCTTGGAAGTAAGCACCTGGTAGGTTTTGACACCACGGTCTTGTTTTGTGACTCGAGATCAGTGCTCGAGGTCATGCTGTCTAAGAAACGTAGCACCCAACTAGTCGATGCCATCTTGGAGGACGTGGGCAGGCTCGAGAGACTTGGTGGTAGGGTCACAGTGCAATGATCCCTAGCCACGCGAATGTAGAAAGAAATAAAATAGCAGACTCGCTGTCAAAAGCTGGAGCAGCCCAACCCCAACCAGATGTCTCAGTCTAATATCTTGGGACAAAGACGTGGCTAATGGACCACTGCAGGGAATAGTGGTACCAGGAGTGTGAAGATGGAGCGCCAGCCAGAGGGGTATACGCTAGCATGCCCAGGCCGAGCAGATCAGTTCAGTGGTGGAGTCTAAAGCGAAGGAACACATTTTGGTTACCCAAATGCCCAACTAACTCTTATTTTAACGGGCTAAATCCCAACAGGGACCCCAACTGCCGTCATTGCAGCCAAGCCTCTGAGACGATCACACACATGTTGACGCCATGTCCCGCACTTGACAAAGCCGGGGAGGTTATGGAGGCAAAGTCCTACGTTCAGATAATATTGTTTTCCACTGCCCAACAGATGGAGCAGATTGCCCAAGTATTAGCCAAGGCCTTAAGAGATTAGATCTCAGGTACAAAGAATATGAATTAGTTTAGTTCGACCATAGGACTGTTTGACCCCGGACGATTCCACCCCGGACCATTCGACCCGGTAATTTCGACAGAAGGATGTTTCAACCCCAACACGTTTGGACCCTTTCATTTCTACACCGAGAATTATTTTTAAAACGTATTCTTTGTTTTTTTATGACTATTATTATTTAACATTATTTTTGATATATTATGAATTAAAATTTTAACTACCCTTAAAATGAAAGTTTTGACTATAAATCCCTAATATATAAGAAAAAGCTAAAAGTATTGACTATATTCAGTATAATATGCACCGCTTGACAAACCTTGCTAACGTGGCTAAACTCGCCTTGCTGTAAAACAAGGGGGGCGTGGTCACTGATGGCTGTACAGAACTCCAGCATCACGTGAAGGTAAAAAAACAGAAGGCCAACATTGAGTTTCATAGATATAAACTAAATGTACATTTATTTTATTACGGTATAATCGAGCGATCTGAAATATTTATACAATGCATTGTGAGGTTTCATGAGTCTATTTGCAAAATTGCAACTCAATAGCATCAAGGAAAATTGGTCATGTTTTACTTTTGTTTTTTCGTTGGATCAAGAGAGAATGGGAGAGAGAATGGGAGAGAGAGAGAGAGAAAGAGAGAGAGAGAGAGAGAAAGAGAGAGAGAGAGAGACTCCGGTGAAATTAATAAAAGGGTTAACAAAAAATAAAAACAGTATAGTCACTCCTATCCCAAACTCACTCAAAATCAATCTATTTATGATTGAATTTTAAAAATGTATATATTTTTAAGTGTTTTAAAGATTTTCAGCCTGATAGAAAAAAATAACTGCAAGTTGTTTCTCTTTGTTAGTAAAATAAAAAAAAATAATGTCGACAAGCTGAAGAAATCACCTCGCAGGCGATAAAACCATTATAAACGTAAGCTTATGTTACTTAAAAAAACTTAAATACTTTGGAATCTCAGGTCCCTTACATCACTGGATCCAAGAATTCCTATTGGGTAGGGAGCAAACTGTAATAATTAATGGATCTAAATCTACACCAATTAAGGTTAACTCAGGAGTTCCACAAGGAACTGTCCTAGGTCCTTTACTATTTTTAATTTATATAAATGACTAACCCAACAATATCTCAACAGGAACTAAAGTTAGGTTATTTGCTGATGATTGTATAATCTATAGAACAATCAAGTCATAACAAGATAGCAAAATTTTACAAAAAGACTTAGATGAATTAATAAAATGTGAAACTAACTGGGGTATGTCCTTCCACCCAGAAAAATGTCAACTGCTAAGAGTAACAAAGAAAAAGAAACAAATAAATTCAAAATACTTCAGTCATTGGAAAGAACTAACCCAAACTAAAGATGCGAAATACGTAGGAGTCATAATAAACGAGAAACTATCTTGGAACCCCCATGTCAATGAAGTTATTAAAAAATCAAACAAAACCTTAGGCTTTATAAAAAGAAACTTTAACAAATGTAACAAAGATATAAAACTAAAATGTTACCTCACCCTGGTGAGACATATACTAAAATATGCATATTCTGTGTAGGACCCATCCACCAAAGAAAATATTGATAAGTTAGAACAAATCCAAAAAAGAGCTGCCAGATTTATTACTGGAGAATATTCAAAACTGACAAAAGTAACACCATTAGTTAAATCATTAAACCTTGAAACACTGGAGGATAGAAGAACCAAGAGTAAATTAGTAATTATACATAAGGCAATTAATTCTAATTTAGAAATACAACACAAAGATAACTTAATACAACCCTCAAATAGACATAAAGATAAAAACACCTTTCTTATTCCATATGCAAGAACAAACACATACACGTTTTCTTTCTTTCCGTCCGGTAGTTTTATAAAGTTAAAAAATTTCAATAGTTAATGCCGCAACGTAGCAGACAATAATAATATTGAGGCTGTTTGGCTCATGTGACTTGTCTTAACGTAAAGACGAGGTATATTCCATTTTGTTCCGGGGCTTACAAAATGACATGTTACAATGGTTTGACTCAGTGACCACCACAGCATGCCATGTGCTGGTGAGGGTTATGGGAAAGGTAAATAAAGTAGGTTGGGGGCAGGGAGAAAGTAGGCATCTATAGGAAGGACTATCTGACTATATTGCATTTTTATTGCCCGATTACATCGGATCAGGGTTGGGTGGAGTTAGATAGGTTTTTAATGACCTAAGAGAAATGGCGCATTTATCATAATCATGAATATACGTTAAATGTTGACTAGTTATATGTCTATATACTTTTTCAAATCATCGTAAATTAAACGTTACAAATAACTATTTTAAAGGTTATTTAATTGATAATGCATATTGATATTATATTGAATTATTTTTATTTTTAAAAAAATATTGTTTTAAAAGTATATTTAAGGAAACAAATTTTTTACGGTGTAGATACAAAGGGTTCATAAAGTCCGAAGCGGAATCGCCCTGGTGTCAAAACGTGCTGAAGTCGAAATATTATTACGTGGCTGGGTCGAAGCGTCTGGATTCGAATCACCCGATGTCGAAGTCCCCGTAATTACACACCACTTGTTCTTAAAACTTTTTAATGTTTTTAATTACTTGGCAGTCCTATATTACAAAACAAGGTGGTTTAAGGTTAGTGAAATTGCAGGGACTAATAATGTTTTGTGGACATGTTTTAAAAAAACAACAACATAATGTCAATGTGCGATACAATTTCAATGTTTCATCTCGTCATATTTGACGGATATTTGTAGACATTAGGGAAATAAGTAATTCCATCATATCCGAGACTTCACTCGGAGTTGAGAGGGCTATTATCTTTAGTTGCATGAGGCTATTTAAATTTAAAAAAACATATTATTTTACTTTACTTAAAACTGATCAGGTATCTTTTCTTATCATAGTTTATCTCATTTTTTACTTGCACTACTTATAAACAGAATATTAGTGCTTCCTACACTTATTTGTGCTTTACGTCTGGTGTTGAATTTTTATGAGAGTGTTCAATGTCGATGTAATGTTGGTGCTCCCTATTTGATCAGGTGACCCATTTCAAGCATGGGCTTCTAATGGGAAAAATTGAACCAAAGTAATTGGAATGCAAGAACAACGAATATTGACACACAGATTAACATGTCCACTTTATACACCACTCGTACTCTGTTAGATATGTAAAACTGATTGAAAAGGTGCGTGTTGCCAACGATACCAAACAGGTCATCAGAAGTAAGTTGTGAATCCTCGCAATGAAACGTTGTATCCTCAACTTTTTTGTGATCCATATTCATGGAGTAACATACGAGCGTGCTTTGCATGAGCTCTTCAAACAGGTAGTCTGTGAATAACCCTGAAACTTGTCGGCTATTGTACAACTTCCTGGCGTTAAGTCTAAGAGCTCTTTGACATGGATTTCGCTCTTGGTTTATTTCAGTTGTACTTGCCTTGTATTCGCTCATCATTAGTTCCACGGCAGTTCGCAAAACATACACAATTATTTTTCTGTAATTGTCAAACTCTTCGTAGACAAGAAATTGCCACAAGTACAACTTTGTGCTGATGTCAAGCATCACAACTTCTACTGGCGGCCACCACTCATCACGTAGGTCAAGATTAAAACGTACTTTTAGCACACGGTGGAGCAGACCTGGTACAGACACGTATTTTCGCACTTCTGTCATGAAAACATCGTTGCTGAGCCCAAAGTAAAAATAGAACATTGTCTTGCAGGTTTTATTTCTTTTTAAAAAGCCACCTTCATCATTGCAAGTGACGTCACAGACAGTGGGGTCACTTCCGTTTTCTTCGCCAAGGTGACATGTTACTTTCTCCCATGGAATGGAAGTCGCGAAATTTTAATGTTCAATGAGTTATACGTAAATGTAACGTTATCATGCTTGAATTCTACAAGCGTGTGAGCAGTTGCGGTCTGTAATCTTTGATCCTCTCGAAGATAAGGGTAGCACCCTTCTATTTGTTGTATTTTGCGTAGCAATGCCACGCGATATCTATTGAAAAACAATTTCTCCATATCTTTGTTAACTAAACAACGGACGTAAGACATGAACGGGACTAACCGTTCTTTTAGACGTATCTCATTTCTCGAGCTTACATTCATAATATTATCCGTCGCTGGAAAATACTTGACACAATGATAACCAATCATTTCATTATTTAAAACTCTGTGCCCAGTGAAGGCAGTACTCTGTTCGTGACTTGCATGATAATAATTCTCCACGTTTATCGCACTGGTGGGATTTTCTTGAACTGTT
>MUZC01001765.1:9117-33199 GCA_002072015.1 Radix auricularia | reverse complement strand
AAAAAACACACGTTGAATCGCAAGTTTGGGCTTAAAATTTTACACTCCTGTTTTTCTTAATCTTTGCAAAAAGGATATTATCAGTGGCTAAGAAATAGTGTCACTCATGGCTCGGCAATATTATAAATTCATGACCGAAGAAAAAGTTAACAAAGTTGCCCCTTTTAATAAAAATAACAATTTCGCTATTTAACCCCACTCTTACAACAGTGTATTAATGCTTATACACGTACCATTTTATTATTTAAAATCCCTTAGCGTTTACTTTCAATACGAATTTCATTAATGTCAGCTTATATTGAAATCGATCCAAAACACTTACTTGTATTAATTAAGCACCTAAGAGAAATACATCTTATTCCTAACAAATATTTGCAATTGTTTTTATTATAAATCACTTGTTAAGTGCTTCAAAAGCGGTCCCGTGTTAATTTTTCTATTAAGAAATTTCATTTTCTGTAATTTTGACTTGTTATACGTCCGTATAAAATTTGTCTCCACCCGATTATATACTTAAATGAATAAAAGCTTATATTAAAATGTAAAATTGATATTTCGTCTGCAATGAAATTATTTCTTCACATTTATTTCTATAGTTATTTAACAAAAATTAAGAGAAATTAGTTCGACACATCTCTGAAAAAATCATTGGAGATTGTTCTTCTAATTAACAGATTTTTAAGTCACATTCAATGACTTCCCGTTATCTTTTATTCAAGACCAATGCAGATCGCATCGGCAGAAACTTGTGTTCATAAAATTAACGGAATTTTTCATAATCCAGTGCATACTTTAACTATACATAAACCATTACCTGGTAACGTCTTTTCAATATTTAATTTCACTTAAGCAATCTATGAAACAAATCGTTATTTCACAACTAATACAAACACACAGTCACACGCACACACAGACGCACATACACACATACACATAAACACACTCGCACACATGCATAATCACACACTCAGATTATAATCAAGATAAAAAGTAACATCAAATAAATTAATATAATAAAAGCTTTATGACGCCACTTAATGTTTTTTTATTTTACGGCGCGCAAAAGCACACCCTCTGTTAATCTCAAACCCAAAATCATTATGATTTTTACGTCTATATTTTCAATTTTAAAAAAGTAATCAAGAGTTGCGTGGTATAGGGGCTTCTGACTGACGGACGCGCTTAGGCGCATTATTATATAGATACATTAGGGATGTGGAAATTAACAATTTATTTCTCGATCAATTGTTAAAAATTTTATTGATTAAATATTGATGAAAGTAATTTTATAGATACAAATTTCAATTATCAATTTTTCAATTTATTAATTGAATAATTAATAAACAATATAATAGCCATTGGATATGAACATAGTGCAACAGTCCATATCAGTTTTTAAAAGTTCAAAATATAGTTTACTATGTCTATAGGACAGTGGAAATAACTCAATAAACAATATATATTAGGGCTGTGGAAATTAACTATCAATTTCTTGATTAATTGTTTAAAAACTTTTAACAAGTAAATAAAAAATAGCATAGGATGAATAATTACAAATTTTCTGATGATTACAAAAACATTTTGGTTTTAACTATTCACTGACGGGAATGTTCAAATGTTGATAAAGTTTGCCTACCATATTAAGCTATTGGCATTAATGGAGTCTGACTCTGAGACAGAAAATGATGACAGCTCTACTGTTGAATTATTGCTTTACAAAACGGAGATTAAAGTTCCTGAATTCATTAACCATCCAAAATGGTGCAAACATAATGAACACCAATATCTGATAATGTCATTCCTTGCCAAGACCATTTTGTGCATACCAGTTATCTTAGTTCCATGCAAATGATTGTTCAGCTTTGCTGGTTATATTATCAATTAGACCCACTCATCACTTGAATCATATAATGTCAACACACTTTACATAGCTGGTTGAAAGATTAATTATAAAAGAGACATTCCAGTGTTATCTAGATTTTTAACAAGAACTTTTAATAAGTTTTACTTATGACGTCATAATTTTTTATCTTTGGCTTTAATTTAAATTAACGATTTAATTGTTAATTTTTCAAACATTAACTATGAAATTTAAATTAACCGTTAACAGCCCTAATATATATTTATTCAATACCATTTTTATTTTCATTAAACATATTCTTAACCAAGTTTCTTAACCAAGTTGCTGTGAAAGATTTTCTTGACAGACTAAATCTCATGTCAAGCAACTCCATTGCCTACTTACCATTATAAAACATTTTCCAAATAGTAATCATTAAATGAATAACTTTAACTGTGCAATCAGATGTAAAGAAATGTGGAAGTAGCACAGATTGCAAAATGGATATTGAAAAACTATTTATATACCTTCAATTAATTAAACTAATGCTTCAATTCCAATTAAACCCAATAGTGTATCATTGTGTATTCTCTATACTATCTTGAATGGATCTTGTTAATCAATCCACTGTCCTGATGGTTTTTTTTTCATTTGCTTGAAACAAATTGAAATGACTGTACTAAAAATATATTTTCTTTTTTAAAAAAAAGTATAAATAACTTATACTGTATTCCTACATTTTTTGCTCCTCCAAATGTTTACTTAAAAAAAATTGAGACCCAACTAATCTTTCAAATGTCCTGATTACAAAAGTGCATCAATAAATACTCACAAATCCACATATCCATATTATCTATGCAGCCACAAAGGAGCCTTCCATCAATGTGTCTAGATTAAATCCCAATGAATATAAATATATTTTTTTCTTTTTCTTAGCTGTGTACAAATAATTTTGTTATAAATGGAACATAATATAATTTTCAGAAAGAACTTCAAGGCTTGAAACAGCAGCAATTACCAGATAGTCAAACTACAAGAAATTTGGCTTCACATGCTCCACAAGGAGGACAACACCCAAGTTTGGCTTCACATGTCCCACAAGGAGGACAGTACCCACCGCCTAATTTCTTGGCACCACTTCCTCAACAAGCAAATGTCTTTACACCCCTTTCTCCCCAAGCAAATGTTTTTATACCTTATCAACAGCCCAATGTCCCCACACCACTTATCCATCAGCCAAACATCCCTGAGCATCAGTTACAATCACCATATGCCCCCGCACATTATCTGCACCAACAAAATTACCCAAATCCAAATATCCTTTCACCACAACACCAACAGTTGGGTTTATTTTCATTGCAGTTAGAAGAGTCACAATTTTCTCAGTCACAAAAATTTAGCACACCACTGCAGGTTGGTATTCTTAATTTTTTTGCCTTGAAATGTTGCAGATATTTATTGATGCACTAGTAACCTTTTTATGCTATGATGTCAGGGTTTAAAGTCTTTGGGTTACTGTCTACAGATGTAATTAAAATAATAATGTATTTTCAAAATTGTATGAGTAGGTGTTTTATATAGTGCTTTTTTTAATTGAAAAGTCATTTTGTTCAACCAACTTTCAAGCTACAACTACTTTGTATGAATTTACCATGTATGGCTTGAAATAATTTTAAAACAATTTTCTTAACTAAATTGGGCCATATTCCTCTATCAGGCATAACAAAAATCTACACAAGAAAAAATTAATTCAATTCTTAGTTCATTTAAGCATTTCAAATCAATGACTGATAAGTGAAGGCATAACTGAATGATATTAATATTTGGACTTTTATTTCAGCATGTCTGCCTATTGAAATTTAGATATCAGTTACGCATATAAAAAAAGCTCTATAAATACTAATATTGATTTAACACAAAAGAGGTTCTTATTAAAAATTAAAACTCCGCAAAAGCTAAATAGTATAATTTTTTATAAACTAGTCTAACTTTAATTATTAAATTTTTCCCATCATATACTTTTTATTCATATACAATTTTAACACTGCTTTTAAAATAGCTATGATTAACCCACAGCATCAAAACCAGACATTTGCAAGTGGTGAAAGAAAGAGTCAACAAAGATTCACTGATGCTCCTTTCACTGGTATCAATAGATCAATGCACAGAGCACAAGGTCTTGAACAAGAAAGTGCAGCTGTGATGGATAGGGAAGAAATCTCACAGGCATTTTTAGAAAGTGTGGTGCATAAAGTCAAAGAAGAGCTAAAAATTGGAGTGCAACAACAGGAACAAAGAGAAAGGGAAAATTTTCTTCAAGGAAAAATGGATGAGTTTTTCAAGGAGTTAAGAGAAATACAAAAGACATTGAAAGAGCAAAAAGAGCAGGAGAAAATGGAAAATTTTCAAAGAGAACTAATGGAACTGAAAAAGAAGTTGATTAAAGACAGAGAATGTGCTCTAAAGTTTGAAGGAAAACAGACAAAACAAAATAAAGAATTATCAAGAGAACTAACAGAGGAAAATAAAAAAAGTGATAGAATTCAAAATGAGATCTTGCAATTAAGAAAAATACAAGAAGCTCAACTAAAAGCACTTCAAGAGCAAGAACTAAGGCTGATGAAACAAATGGAAGAAATTCAACAACAAAAACTTGAAGAACAAGAAAAACAAATAATTAAACAAGAGCAAGAATGCCAACAGTGGATAGAAGCCCAACAAAGAGAAAATGCACTTGTTAAATATCTAGAGGCAATGCATGGTGAGCAAAAAGAACAAAATAAAAAATTAGAAAAAATCCAACAAGAAATTAAAGAAATTAAAATAAATGAAGAGGCCAAAGAGAAGAAACTGGTGGAGGAGGTTCAAAGAGAATCTCAGAAAAATATGGAGGTTTTAACAAATACAATTAAAGGAATTCACAGAGTGCAAAAGGATCAGAATGAAAGAATTGAACAAATTCAAAAAGAACTAAGTGAGCATAAAATTATAAAAAGTGCTAAACCAATAGAAATGACAGAACAGAATCAAAGTGAGATTAAACAAATAGAAGAAACCCGACAAAAGGAAGCAATTACATTACCAGAAGCAATTTTAAAACAGGAAGAAATTCAGGGATTCCAAAGACAACAGCCCATTTATACTACACCCAGTGGCAAGTCTATTATCAAAGCTCCAAAATTAATAAATTGCTCACAAACTTCACAGGCTAACAGCACAATCTCTGCCCAGATGGGCGCGACAAACTTAGCTTTACGTTCGGGAATGTCAGTGAATAAGGAAGATGACAAAGAAAGAGAAGAAAGACATGACCCATCAGGACTGTGTTTTAAATCACAACCACATAGTCAAGGATCCTCAAATCAAGAAGCCAAGACTGTATGTGTTAAAACCAGGCACGAATGATATGCAAGGTCTGATAAGGCAGTGGGTGGATCCATGCACGACAAATGTGCTCCCAAGTCCTTGACATCAGTAAGTTATGCTAATTGAGTAGTAATATATTTCTGTTTACATTAATTTCCTGTGTCTATAATTAGAGCTGTCGAAAATGCATGTTGATATAGATCAGTGTATTTTTAGTCTCACATTTTATTGGAGGAATGAAAAATCCGTCTTGATGTAGTAACCAATAAAAACCTATTTCAATATTATTACTTTTGATATTTACAGCCTGATGTGACAGATGATGAATCTTCTTGTGAAGTTTTGAGTGATGTTTCCAGTGAAGGAGAGAATGATTTATTTAATTTTGAACCAAGTATTTTGAAGACTTTCCGAGTTGTGGATCAGAATAAGGGTTTTGGCTCAAGTGTAACAAATGGTAAGTTATGAATAGAGTTATACTACTCATTATACGTTTTATGTTACTTTAATTCAACAAGGAACAGTAGCTGTTAGGTTTTATCATTATATGATTTATATAAAAATATTTTCAACCCCCACTATTACATTGATTTGTTCATGTATTATTTTGTTAAAAATTGAAACAAAATATTTTGTTGGTCAATTCTAAATACAGCTATTATAATTAATTTCAATTTTAAAATTGTTGCTACTAATTTTTGTCAATATAAAAATAATTACATTTTTAAAAATTGCATTCAATAATTGGGATATTATCTAATTTGATCTTAGAAAAATACTTCTATATTGTAAAATTCAAACAACATTTCATGTGTAGCCCTTGCCAAAGGAGGACATTGGACATCATTTGTCTCATGGATGACACTCTAGAGACTACTTTGCAATATTTTTGTGTCTTTCCCAAAATTATTCAATCCTAATTTATTGTAGTTTAGTATTTGTCTCTATTGTTTTAAGTCAAACCATCTTCCACAATTTGATGTTCCATTTTATTACAAGTATATATATTTTAAAATATTTCTCAGGGATTTGTCAATATTTGTTCTTTCAGTTTTTCTTCATTTTTCTAAATCATTAAATATACTGGTTTCCCATTGGATTTTTAAAAACATTGTCTCAGTAATACCTAATGAACTAGATTTATTCAATATTTGAAGGCTCTACCTTGTCTTCAGACATTATGACACACTGTTATGTTATGAGATGTTATGTACTTGATCTATTGTTAGTTATTCCAGTTATATGATATCAACTTGTTAAGGGTTTAGTATTTTCTGTATTTTTTGTGGTGGTTAACTTTTATCCACTATCTGTTTCTAGTGCTGCTCAAAGCTGTAAACTTTTCTTCCAAAGATTATATTTGGCCTTATTCGGCATCCTTCCGTCTTGCGAGACGATGGTGCATCACAGTTGGGTTAGGTTGCATTTTCTCGAGTGGCTGTGCAGTCCTATCCTTGAGTGACAGTCTTTACCACAGTTTTTACACACGAGTTCTGTGCTTCCAAATTTTTTGGCCTTTCTCCTAGCTCTTCTGTCTGCAGCCTCCTCCACTCTTCGCTCCTCGGCTACTATGACGCCTTCTTTGACAACTGTGCGTCACGTGGATCGGTCTTCTGCCTTACACTCCCAGTCACTTGTATGTATTTTGGCTGCTTTTATGTCCCTTTACAGACATCTTTAAATTGCAAGCGTGGGCGACCTGTTTTCCTCTTTCCTGAAGCAAGTTCACCATATAGAAGGTCCTTCGGGATGCAGCAGGGCTCATTTTTTAACATGTCCTAGCCATCTCAGGCGTCTTTCAATAAGATTTGAGAACATGCTTTGGGTATTGGCACGTGTCTCGCTTCCATATAGTAGTGTACTGATGACACAGGCTCAATAGACGCACAGTTGGTTTTCTCCGTTAGCTTAGTGTTTTGCCATGGATTAAAGTGTGTGTAATAGTAAGTCATCTAATCAGGGGGAAAGTATCCCTTATACTCATTGGGATAATATAACTTTTGGTCGTTCAGGTAGTACGTTTTGGGGATATTTAATCCTGTGGTACTTGGAAATATATGTCTTTGTGCAGGGAAAAGTATATCTTGTAATATTTTGGAATGCATGTCTTAAAGACTGTGGGATAGTATGTCTAGATCATCTGAAGACATTCTAAATTTGGTGTAAGAGTTCACTGTTTCCCTTTCCTGAGTTTGTGTTAGTAATCTTTTGTGATCTAGTTTGGCTCTAAAAGGAACAAAATTGGTGAAGGAAGATATATTTGCATTACTTCAGTTATTACGTTAAATTCTTATGACAGTCTGTCATTATGTACGATCTTTCAGGTTAAGTTATCAGAAAGGCTTTTGATGATGGTTTTTGCTTAAGGTAAAATTCCATAATGAGTTACTGTTGACCATGTAGTCTCTTTAACAACATCTACACATGTGGGATAGAGAGGAGATAGAATTTTTTTCAGTACAAATAGTCTTTATATCTGCTCTTCGGTTCATTACCCTTGAGTATATTTTTTAAAAATTAATTCTTTCCATGGCACAATTTGCAATGTAATGCTTTGCTATTTCTAACATTCTGATAATAAATCTCCACATCTTTATTATTTCAGCATTACACTTTTTTACAATCCATTTATAAGGTTTTTATTCCTTATTTCATTGAACATTTCAACTACTAAAACATTTTAGTTTCTCTGGTTGAATTTTTTCTTCTTATTTACCTTTTTCATATCATTAAGCACCTTTGTATTTCTTCTGTATTTAAACAATTTATATTTAGATACACTATTATTCCTGTAGTGTGTTCAGTTAAATTTAAGGGATGTTTGGTCCATTTAGTCCCTTTTTTTTAATAGCATAACTGTTTTAAAATCAGAGGCGTCACTAGGGTTGGTGTCACCCGGGGTGGTAGCTCATGGTGTCACCCGGGGCGGTAGCTCATGGTGTCACCCCCTCATGATTTAACCCATAGAACTCCTCAGAGTTTTCCAGTGCCAAATAACGGGAATATATCGAATTTTATGGTCTGGTGTCACCCCCTGATGGTGTCACCCCTGGCGGCCCGCCCCCTCCGCAGCCCCTAGCGACGCCACTGTTTAAAATCACCCTTTTCCGGGTAACGCTGCTGCGTCATCCAACTGTTGAACCAGATATATTTTCCCTCGTCATTTCTAAGATTAAAAATATTTTTAACATTTCTTTGAAGCTAAATGATAGTTTTGTTTATTTTGGGTTATTTTGCTTGTTTTGGAATTGTTTACAGTTTGCTTTTCATTTTGTCCTTTATGTAAAACGTTGATGCATCTATTTGGTTCTTTTTTAACAGGCTTGCATTTTTATCAAATCTATTCTTTCTTTTGATTTTATAGAAAAGAATGAAGAAACAAAAGAACCAGTGAACATGGAACATTCTACGAAACAAGATATCATAAATGGTTACAAAAAACTAGATAAAAAACAAACCCATCCAGGAAATGCTAAAGAACTGAAAACTTTAGATAAAAGAAATCCAGATTTTAATAATAGTGGACAACTAGGGGATACTAAACACGCAAGTAATGCTCGGGAAAAGGCTAATACAAGTGATCTAGAGAATACTGACCAATGGATTAATTCAAATCACAAAGATAATAATAGAAGAGGTGGTCTCATATTTAAAACAGACAATAAGGATCCTAAATATAAACCAGATAATACAGGTCAAAGGAGCAACTTAACTAAAAACAATAACACTGAAAGAGTGGAAAATGTGAGTCCAAAAATTTATAGAGGAGATGAAAGTAAAAGAGATAAAAATAGACATAAAGGAAATACAAGTGAAACAGGAAGTACTAGACCAAAAGGAAATGCAAGTCAAACAGGAAATACTAGAAAACAACTAAAGATAAGTCAACATTCTGAAAATAGACAAATAGGAGATACCTGTCATATACTTAAAAGTCAACAAAAAGGAAATACTCATAATGCTGGACAACCAAGAGAAACTTGTCAAATTTTGGAAAATGCTCATACAGATGATGCAAGTCAAATAAATGAAATTGGAAAAATAGAAAATGACAATGAAATAACATATAATGGACAATCAGAACACACATATAACACAGGAAATTCTGAACAGGAGGAAAAGAAAAGTCAAACTGATAATATGAGGCAAAAAATTAATAGAAATCAAACAAGAAATGCAGAAAAAGCAGAAAATAGAAGTCAAACTAGTAACACTGGACAAGAAGGGGATATAATTCAAACAGAAAATACTGGAATACAAGAAAATATAAGTCAAAAATATTACAAAGTACAAGCAGGTGACTCCAGTAAAACTGGAAATATTGGACAAGATGAGAATATAAATACAACAGAAAATTCTCAACAAGAGGCTAACACAAGTCCAACAGAAAATCCTGGAAAAGAAGGAAGTACAAGTCAAACACCAGATGCTAGAGAATCTGGAGATACAGTAAAAGGAGAAAATACAAGTCAAACCCCAGATACCAGACAATCTGGATATTCAGGACAAGGAAAAAATACAAGTAAAACAAGAGATACCAGACAACCTGGAGATACAGTACAAGGAAAAAATACCAGTAAAACACCAAATACTAGACAATCTGGCGATACAGTAGAAGGAGGAAATACCAGTAAAACACCAAATAATAGACAATCTGGAGATTCAGGACTAGGAAAAAATACAAGTCAAGCACCAGATACTAGACAATCTGCAGATACCGCACAAGGGGAAGATACAAGTAAAACACCAGATACCAGACAATCTGGAGATAAAGGAGAAAATACAAGTAAAACACCAGATAATATACAATCTACAGATAAAGTACAAAGAGAAAATGCTAGTAAAACACAAAATACTAGACAATCTGGAGATAAAGTACACGGAGAAAATACAACTCAATCACCGGATAATAGACAATCTGGTGATAAAGAAGGAAGAGAAAATACAAGTAAAACACCAGATACTAGACAATCTGGTGATAAAGAAGAAATAGAAAATACAAGTCAAACACCAGATACTTGGCAATATGGAGATACAGTACAAGGAGAAAATACAAGTCAAACACCAGATACTTGGCAATATGGAGATACAGTACAAGGAGCAAATACAAGTCAAACACCAGATACTTGGCAATCTGGAGATATAGTACAAGGAGAAAATACAAGTCAAACACCAGATACTAGGCAATCTGGAGATACAGTACAAGGAGAAAATACAAGTCAAACACCAGATACTAGGCAATCTGGAGATACAGTACAAGGAGCAAATACAAGTCAATCACCAGATACTAGACAATCAGGAGATAAAGGAGAATTAGAAAATACAAGTCAAACACCAGATACTTGGCGATCTGGAGATACAGTACAAGAAGAAAATACAAGTCAAACACCAGATACTTGGCAATCTGAATATACAGTACAAGGAGAAAATACAAGTCAAACACCAGATACTTGGCAATCTGGAGATACAGTACATGGAGCAAATACAAGTCAAACCCCAGATACTTGGCAATCTGGAGATACAGTACAAGGAGCAAATACAAGTCAAACACCAGATACTTGGCAATCTGGAGATACAGTACCAGGAGCAAATACAAGTCAAACACCAGATACTTGGCAATATGGAGATACAGTACAAGGAGCAAATACAAGTCAAACACCAGATACTTGGCAATCTGGAGATACAGTACAAGTAGAAAAAACAAGTCAAACGCCAGATACTTGGCAATCTGGAGATACAGTACAAGGACAAAATACAAGTCAAACGCCAGATATTTGGCAATCTGGATATACAGTACAAGGAGAAAATACAAGTCAAACTCCAGATACTTGGCAATCTGGAGATACAGTACAAGTAGAAAATACAAGTCAAACAACAGATACTTGGCAATCTGGAGATACAGTACAAGGAGCAAATACAAGTCAAACACCAGATACTAGACAATCTGAATATTCAGGACAAGGAAAAAATACAAGTAAAACAAGAGATACCAGACAACATGGAGATACAGTACAAGGAAAAAATACAAGTAAAACACCAAATACTAGACAATCTGGCGATACAGTAGAAGGAGGAAATACCAGTAAAACACCAAATATTAGACAATCTGGAGATTGTGGACTAGGAAAAAATACAAGTCAAGCACCAGATACTAGACAATCTGCAGATACCGCACAAGGAGAAGATACATGTAAAACACCAGATACCAGACAATCTGGAGATAAAGGAGAAAATACAAGTAAAACACCAGATAATATACAATCTACAGATAAAGTACAAAGAGAAAATGCTAGTAAAACACAAAATACTAGACAATCTGGAGATAAAGTACAAGAAGAAAATACAACTCAATCACCGGATAATAGACAATCTGGTGATAAAGAAGGAAGAGAAAATACAAGTAAAACACCAGATACTAGACAATCTGGTGATAAAGAAGAAATAGAAAATACAAGTCACACACCAGATACTTTGCAATCTGGAGATACAGTACAAGGAGAAAATACAAGTCAAACACCAGATACTAGACAATCAGGAGATAAAGGAGAATTAGAAAATACAAGTCAAACACCAGATACTTGGCAATCTGGATATACAGTACAAGGAGAAAATACAAGTCAAACACCAGATACTTGGCAATCTGGAGATACAGTACATGGAGCAAATACAAGTCAAACACCAGATACTTGGCGATCTGGAGATACAGTACAAGAAGAAAATACAAGTCAAACACCAGATACTTGGCAATCTGGAGATACAGTACGAGGAGCAAATACAAGTCAAACACCAGATACTTGGCAATCTGGAGATACAGTACAAGGAGCAAATACAAGTCAAACACCAGATACTTGGCAATCTGGAGATACAGTACAAGGAGAAAATACAAGTCAAACACCAGATACTAGACAATCAGGAGATACAGTACAAGGAGAAAATACAAGTCAAACACCAGATATTAGGCAATCTGGAGATACAGTACAAGGAGAAATTACAAGTCAAACACCAGATACTAGACAATCAGGAGATAAAGGAGAATTAGAAAATACAAGTCAAACACCAGATACTAGACAATCAGGAGATACAGTACAAGGAGAAAATACAAGTCAAACACCAGATACTAGGCAATCTGGAGATACAGTACAAGGAGAAAATACAAGTCAAACACCAGATACTAGACAATCAGGAGATACAGTACAAGGAGCAAATACAAGTCAAACACCAGATACTAGACAATCTGAAGATACAGGAAAAGGAGAAAATACATGTAAAACGCCAGATACTAGACAATCTGGAGATAAAGAAGATAGAGAAAATAGAAGTAAAACACCAGATACTAGACATTCTGAATATTCAGTAGAAAGAGAAAATACAAGTAAAACATCAGATACTAGACAATCTGGAGATAGAGGTCCAACATCAAAATTTCCAATGGTTAATGCTGGACCAAAAGGGAAACCACTTCCAACAGACAATAGAAAACAAAAAGAAAATGCTGGTCAAGGGGGAAATGCAAGTCGAACAGGAAATAATGGACAAAGAGGCACTTCAAGTCAAGGTAGAAATAATGAACAAAGAGGCACTTCAAGTCAAGCAGGAAATAATGAACAAAGAGGCACTTCAAGTCAAGCAGGAAATAATGAACAAAGAGGCACTTCAAGTCAAGCAAGAAATAATAAACAAAGAGGCATTTCAAGTCAAGGTAGAAATAATGAACAAAGAGGCACTTCAAGTCATGCAGAAAAGAATGAACAAAGAGGCATTTCAAGTCAAGCAGGAAATAATGAACAAAGAGGCACTTCAAGTCAAGCAGGAAATAATGAACAAAATGGCATTTCAAGTCAAGCAGGAAATAATGAACAAAGAGGCATTTCAAGTGAAGCAGTAAATAATGAACAAAGAGGCACTTCAAGTCAAGTAGGAAATAATGAACAAAGAGGCATTTCAAGTCAAGCAGGAAATAATGAACAAAGAGGCATTTCAAGTCAAGCAGGAAATAATGAACAAAGAGGCACTTCAAGTCAAGCAGGAAATAATGAACAAATAGGCACTTCAAGTGAAGCAGGAAAAAATGAACAAAGAGACACTTCAAGTCAAGCAGGAAAAAATGAACAAAGAGGCACTTCAAGTCAAGCAGGAAATTCTAGATATACAGAAAATACAAGGCCAGCAGGAAATCCTGGACAGTCAGGAAGAAAAAGTCAAGCAGGAAATCCTGAACAAACAGGAAGAAAAAGTCAAGCAGGAAATCCTGGACAATCAGGAAATGCAAGTCAAGCAGGAAATCCTGGACAAACAGGAAATGCAAGTCAAGCAGGAAATCCTGAACAAACAGGAAGAAAAAGTAAAGCAGGAAATCCTGGACCAACAGGAAATACAGGTGGTACAGAAAATAAAGGGCAAAAAGGATATACTAATCAGCCAGGAAATTCTGGACAAGGAGGCAAATTGAAAGCAAACCAGAAAAAAGCTTTTAAAAAATCCAAAAAATAGTGAAAGTTAAAAAACACATTAGAACAAAGAGAACCATACGTTTTGTAGAATTAATAAAAAATTGAGTGAGAATCAATTATACATACAGATTCGGTGAAAATATTATAATTTTAAATAAAAGACTTACGATTGTTATTCAAGAATAAAAACTAATTATGATAGTCAAATTAAAAGTAAGTTTATAATCATGTCAGTTTGAATTAGGAGCATAGGCATCTTTTTACGTTCTTATTATCAACCTTTTCATTAAAAACACGCATTATGTTTAAAAATTGTTTGGTAGTCCAGAAAGAAATGATGATTCATTTAGGCCTACTAATAGCAATAGGCCAACATTTTTTATAGGCAAGCAATGGTATTGGAGAGGGTGGGGCTTGTCTGGAGACCAGCGATGGATTTTGTTTTTACTTTCTTTGTTCCTTCACAAAGTACTTGTACTTCTTAGCGTATTGGATATTACATCGGCCTGACATGCGGAAAGTCTTAGGTTCAAGCCCTAGTGGCAACATTTTTTAAAAAAACTGTTTAAAACGTTTTAGGTTTATGCCCCTTTTCTCAACTTTCTTAGCGAACATAAATACCGCTTCGCGTGTATTTCATAGGGGTGGGTGGAGCTTTGTTCATTGTTATACCAATACCTTTATCAGGTAGCCGTCTTTTTCTATCGGTCGCATAATTCTGGGAAAAGATCACAGACGAAATTGCTTAGAAACATGGCTGCTATATTTGTTTCTCAACATTAGGATAACTTTGGCGACGAGCTCTGTATTGTTCTCAGTGATGGAAACGTGGACATACACTCTCAGAATACGCTCAGTACATGTATACTTCAGGAGTATTTGTTGGCGAGGCTGAAACAGTCGCGATGTTCGAAATACTTCTCAAAAATGCTTCGGCGGTTCCCCCAACGTTCACTCGCGTTGTTCCATTTTTTTTCGTTCTACTTTTTGTGTCCGCCCCCCCCCACACACACACACACATTTTCTTTCAACTATCTATGAGTATGTCAGCAGCGTATGCTACGCCGCGGGTCATCTAGTTTTTAATAAAACTCGAGAGGTCGTATCTAATTGATAGTCAATGTCATATTACATGTATTTGTACATATTCTAAACCTGTAACTGTAAATAAATATATCATTTAAAATAATTTTTAATGATTTCTTTTCATAATTTTTTTAAATCTAAACTTTGAAAGGAAAATCTTTCACTTACACACTTTTATTATTACTAATTTATCAACTTCCAGTGAAGATGGAATATTTAAATATAATTTTGAATGTTGGCTCGGAAATAGATAGAAGAATCTCGACCGAAGTTGGAGTAAAAACTCTATGACCCACATAAAAACAGTGTAATAAAGTTGTCGGAAATCGAAATCCTAATATCCACTCCAAGGGAGGCTGTTAGGACCGGATCCACTTTTCTTAGAATTTTAAAAACTTTTTAAATACCTTATCATTTACGCTGACTAATATCATTGATTCCATTTACTATAAAAATACTTTATTTTTAAAAAATAATTTTAAAAATGTTTATTTAAAAAAAAAGATATTTCAAATACATTTTTTTTAATGTGGAGGGTAGATACGTATTTGCATTTTTGTAGTCATTTATCTAATAATTATAATATATATGTTTATTTATAAATATACATTTTTTATTCAATAGAACTAATAAGTACAGTTAGTCCTCGAGTTCCGACGTTGATCCGTTTTTATGAAACGTCGTAATCCGAATTTCAGTGTAAGTCGGAACATTTAACAAATATTTAGTATATACTCTTAAGAACTGTACGTAAAGTGACGTAAACAAATGAAACAATTTATAACATAAAAAGTATTTAATAATATGTAACAATTCATAACCTCATGAAAAAAAGAGATTAAAAAAAGACACGAGAGAGAGGCGGTGTAAACCACCAAAATTACGTATGTACTGAGGCTGAGCGAGCCGATCTCCCTCACCCGAG
Organism: Radix auricularia; assembly: GCA_002072015.1. Classification (NCBI taxonomy): domain Eukaryota; kingdom Metazoa; phylum Mollusca; class Gastropoda; family Lymnaeidae; genus Radix; species Radix auricularia. Next base: position 17,532 of record MUZC01001765.1, on the reverse strand, counting down.
TCACCTTAAAGCATTAAAAAATATTTACATACAATGAAGATTATGTAGAGTACACTGACAGTACAGTACATATTGTGCTATGAAAAATTAACTATTCCTTACCACATAAAATGATTTTAAAAAAGAAGGAGTGACGCATGATATAATTTTTTAAATCCCTTAGTCAGTGTCTTGCTGTTCCCTCAGTCCTGTCTGTCGTGGTCCAGAACGCGGAAAAAAACAACGTAAAAAATGATCAACTTTCCGTCAGTCATCCTATCGAGCTGAAATTTTACACAAAGACTTGTGTCACCTAGCAATGCTTTGTATCAACATTTAAGATATTTAAATTAATGAAATTTTAGTTAATCTCTATGAAGCATGTGAAGCCATCTGCTATTTGACCTTCATGGGTCACTGAAGATTCACTCCAGCCCTCGATATCACAGGAGTCTGTCGCGTGGTGTGTATTATATTGAACAAAATGAGTACTTTTATTTTTGTCTCATTTATAAGGGATTTATATTCAAAAACTTTGTTTTTACGGGCAGTTTTATTTTGGGGTGCGTTTGTAGCCACGAAACAGCGTAATTCGGGACCAGCTGAATCCGAGGACTTCCTGTACTTTGTTTTTATTCTAGTGTATCTTTAATCTAGCAAACACTTGACAATGTAGAATAAGATATTAATTTCTTGGGTGTTGGTGATCCTATTAAACTATGTAAAAAAAATATTTAAAAACAGTGTTATGTATTGTAAATTGGAATCAAGACAAAATTCCATGTATACATCTTGAGAAACAAACCATCATTTTAATATTGATTCATCTAAAACTTGATTTTATTAATCTTATCGTAGCTGATCAATTCTAGAAAAATCTATTTCAAAATATTTTATTATAACTGCGTTATTTTACGGCCAATCAAAAAAACAATGGAACTTTTAAAGTCTTAACTTTTTCAGTGATATAAAGTTTTCAAATCATCCATTAGAACTATAAAGCCTTTAATTGTTGGTATTTAAATTGATTAATTCTTATTGACTTATTGCATGTTTTTTTAAGTGGATAGAATTTTCTTTTAAATAATTTTAAAATTTTGCTCATTAGGCTAACAAAAAAAAAAGATAATTTATTTTTGTATCCCTGTGTTCTTAATTATTAATATGATATGTGTTATGTACTCTAAGAATATCCTCAGTAAATATTGTAATTAAATATTTACGTAACCGAGTCATCGTCAACATTTTTGGAAGTGACTATAATTGAATTAGTTTATTAATCAATGCATTAAATACAGTCTCTATCAGCTAACTCTCCGTAATTTTGTCTTCTCAAAATATTAAGTATACCTTCCTTTTCATTCATGTTATTAAACTTTAAATTAAAAAAAAAAAAAAATCTCGTAATTTTTGTTGTATTCTAAATCTGTTACTTGTAAGAAAAAATGGCTTTTAATTTGTTAATGTTTCTATTTGAAAAACATTAACCACTTAAACATTAGTTCAGCAAGACAAGAACTTTAACTTTTAAATATACTGTTTGCAAATAGGCTCAGTTAAAATGTGTTCAGTCTTTGAATGTCTTTTTAATCTAAAACAATATTTATTTTTTAATATTTTACACGTAGTTTACTGTTTCACTCTAAAAAGAATGTTTGAAAATTTATTTTATTCAAAAATAAAATGTTAGTGGACAAATTTATTAAACTGCAAATGAAAACACAGATTTCGCTGTTGTACTTCAGTCGTAGTCGACGATGACTGTAAGAGTGACTCATGCTGATACTTTGTTTGAAAGTGAAGATGATTCACGAAGCACGTCCACCTCACGCTCTCGCAAAAACCCATTGATCCAGCAGCAAGACGTTGTCGTGACGGCTGGGGATGGGGTTGGGCGCAGTGGATGACCAGGGTGTCCTGTGCGTCTCGACATGCTCTTAGCACCCCACAATACTATTCTATGTATGGCCCATTGCCCGTTGTTTAAAAAAAAAAAACTTTAAAAAATTTATTGTTTTTTTTTAATTAATCTTTTGTACTAAAGTAATTTATCTTAAAATTATTATCCTATAAAATTAAATACAGTTTGAAGTACTTATTTGTGACGCTTAATTTACAACGATTTGAAGAGTATGTACTTGTACAACCAGTAAAAATTCAACGCGAATTCATGATTGTGATAAATGCCAAATTCTTGTGAGGTCCTTCCACACCTATCTAACTCCATCCCCACCTCGTCCGATGTAATTGGAAAAAAATTTTTTTAGCAGCAATTACAATATATTTAGAAAAGATAGAACAGACAATCATGGTGGCGTCCTACTTGCAATAAAATCAACTCTCATAGCCGAAGAAATTAACACACAACCAAACTCTAATATAGAATCTGTTTTTTGCAAAATAGTTACACCAAACTCATCACCCTTTATTGTAGGCAGTCTATATAGGCCACCAAATACAAACATAGAATACATGAGGAATCTCTGCAGTCAACGAATTTATATTAAAGACAATCATAAAAATGCTGTAATTGGGACGATGAGGGACTTAAATCTTCCAGATATAAATTGGAACAACTATACAATTGATAGCCACCAAAATAATAAAGAAATTAATGAACATTTCTTAGACACAATAAACAACATAAACCTAGAACAGATAGTAAAAAAAGCAACTAGGAAAAACAAAATACTAGATTTATTCCTAACAAACAGACCAGGACTAGTACTAGACTGCACAATAATTCCTGGGCTGTCTGACCATGATATTGTTAGGGTAACCTACACAATAAAAACTAAAATAAATAAGATGCCTAGAAGAACAATATATCTTTGGAATAAATGCAACTTAATAAAATTACACCAATCAGCTTCTAATTTCCAACAAAATTTCCTAAGTAATTTCAGCATAGTAGGAGAAATATGGAAGGAAATAAAAACAAACCTAAAAAAACATAATGGATCAGAATGTTCCAACAAAAATAACTTCAAATAAAATTAATAAATGCTGGTTCAATTTTAAATTAAAAAAGTATTGCAAAGTAAAGGAGAATTTATTTAAGAAATTTAAGGCTACCAATTTAGAAAGGATACACAAAAAATACTTAAAAATTAAACACCTGACACAAAAACTTAGCCGTAACCTCCAAAATAATTATATAAACAATGTGATAACTAAAGATAACAATAAAAACTTATGGTCCTTTATCAAATCTAAAAAAATGGAGCCTTCAGTTATAGCCACACTAAAAGGCTCAAATAATAAAACTTATAATGATAATGAAACTAAAGCTAATATCCTTAACAAATATTTTGCATCATCATTTTCTGCCTCAGGCAACAAGGAAATTTCAATAAATTTAAATAAATTGGAAGAATTAGGTAACATAACTGTAGATGAGATAGGTATACATTCACTCCTAAAAAACTTTAAAATAAACAAAGCTACTGGCCCAGATGAATTACCTGCCAGGATATTAAAAGAATTAAGCAATGAACTGTCCCCAATCCTTGTAGTTCTTTTTCAAGCCTCTCTAAACCAGGGTAAAGTGCCCCAGGATTGGAAATTAACCCATGTAACGCCACTCTTTAAGAAAGGTGACAAGTCCGACCCTGATAATTACAGACCTTTATCACTTACTAGTATCACATGTAAATTACTGGAACACTTAATATATAGCAGAATAGTTAACCACCTAGACAAATAAAATGCCCTATTCCGGCATCCTTCCGTCTCGCGAGACGATGGTGCATCACCGTTGGGTTGGGTTGCATTTCCTCGCGTGACTGTGCAGTCCTATCCTTGAGTGACAGTCTTTGCCACAGTTTTTACACACGAATTCTGTGCTTCCAAATGTTTTGGCCTTTCTCCTAGCTCTTCTGTCTGCAGCCTCCTCCATTCTTCGCTCCTAGGCTACTATGACGCCCTCTTTGACAACTGTGCGTCACGTAGATCGGTCTTCTGCCTTACACTCCCAGTCACTTGTATGTATTTTGGCTGCTTTCATGTCCCTTTGACAGACATCTTTAAATCGCAAGCGTGGGCGACCTGTTTTCCTCTTTCCTGAAGCAAGTTCACCATATAGGAGGTCCTTCGGGATGCGGCCGGGGCTCATTCTTTTGACATGTCCTAGCCACCTCAGGCGTCTTTCACTAAGAATTGAGAACATGCTTTGGGTATTGGCACGCGTTAGTACCTCACTATTAGGCACTTTTTATTGCCATTTAATACCAAGGATGCGGCGCAAGCATCTCAAATGGAAGCTGTTAAGCTTATGCTATTGTGATGTATAAGTGGTCCATGTCTCGCTCCCATATAGTAGTGTACTGATGACACAGGCTCGATAGACGCACAGTTTGGTTTTCTCCGTTAGCTTGGTGTTTTGCCAGACCCGCTTATTTAGTTTAGCCATTGTTGCGGCTGCCTTGCCAATTCTGCTGTTTATTTCTTCTTCAATGGACAGTGTATTGGAGACCTTGGATCCCAAGTAGGTGAAGCTGTCCACAACCTCCAAGTTTTCATTATCGATATTTATGGTAGGAGGAGGTCGAGTGTCTTGGGCCATGATGTTTGTCTTTTTCAAGCTGATTTGCAGACCAAATTCTTTGCAGGCATTGGAGAAGCTTGACACGAGTTGTTGCAAACCAGATTCTGTATGTGCTGTTAGTGCCGCATCATCCGCAAATAGTAGCTCTCGAATTAGGACATCCGTCGTTTTGGTCTTGGCTCGGAGGCGGGCAGTGTTGAAAAGTCCTCCATCAGCTCTGGTATGTAACCAGATTCCCTCACTGCTATCCTTGAATGCGTATCGAAGAAGTACAGAGAAGAATATTGCGAAGAGTGTTGGTGCGAGTACACAACCTTGTTTAACTCCGCTGCTGACAGGGAAGGCCTCTGACTTAGCTCCATCGAACTGTACTGTGCCAAGCATATTTTCATGGAACTGTCTGATGATGGCAAGTAGGTGAGGGGGACATCCAATTTTTGCCAGTATTTGGAATAGCCCGTTGCGACTGACTAAGTCGAAGGCTTTTGTAAGGTCCACAAATGCAATGTATAGTGGCATCTGCTGCTCTCTGCATTTTTCCTGGAGCTGTCGTATGGAGAACACCATGTCTATGGTAGACCGACCGGACCGGAAACCACACTGAGATTCTGGATAGACGCGGGATGCTAGGCTTTGTAAACGTTTTAGTATAACGCGGGCAAAGGTCTTTCCTACAATACTAAGGAGTGAAATGCCGCGATAATTATTGCAATCACTCCTATCACCTTTGTTTTTATATAGTGTCACTATATTTGCATCCTTTAGGTCTTGGGGGATGTAGCCCTGTTCCCAGCAGAGGGACAGAATCTCGTGCAATGGTTGGAGTAAAGCTGTCTTGCCACTCTTTAGAACCTCTGGTGGTATTCCATCATTCCCAGGCGCTTTTCCACAAGCTAGACTGTCAATTGCTTTGCTCAGCTCTTCCTGTGTGGGCACGACATCAAGTTCTTCCATGAGTGGCATATCTGGGATGTCATCTAGAGCGGTGCTGGAGACTGTGGTAACTGTTGAATACAATTCCAGATAATGCTCAACCCACCGTTTTAGCTGTGCTGCCTGGTCTTGAATAATTTCTCCATTTTTGGACTTTAGGGGAGCAGCTTTTGACGTCAAGGGGCCCGTTGCCTTTTTGATGTTTTCGTACATGACTTTTGCATTGCCCATGTCTGCAGCTGATTGTATACTGGAACAGAGCTTAAGCCAGTAGGTATTGACACATTTACGTGCAACCTTTTGGGCAAGTGACTTAGCTGTTTTTAAAGCATGCAAATTGTCAGGTGTAGGCTTTTCCTTGTAAGCCATAAGAGCTTTCCTTTTTGCTTCAGTGACGGGTTTCATCTCGTCCCAATGTTCATCAAACCAGTCCGTGTTTTTGTGAGATTTTTTGCCAAAGGCTTGTATTGCGGATGTATAGATTGTGTCTCTCAGTTGCGTCCATTTGGAGTCAATGGTGACGCATGGGGACATCTTTGAGAGACTTTCCTTCACCTTGTCTTTGAACAGCTGCGCTATCGCAGGGTCTTTCATGCAGGAGGTATTGATGCGTGGACTTCCCTTTTTCTTTGTGTGGTACGAGTTTTTCCTCATTATTCGTACTTTGCTGGCGACAAGGGAATGATCCGTGTCACAGTCGGCACTGTGATAGCTGCGAGTGAGTAGGACGCTAGCTAGTTGTGCACGCCTGGTGATAATGAGGTCCAGCTGGTGCCATTGGTGGGATCGAGGGTGTCTCCAAGATACTTGATGTATATCCTTGCACTTGAAGAAAGTGTTGGTCACACACAAGCCTCGTGAGCAGCACAATTCCAGAAGCCTTTGTCCATTTTCATTTAACTTTCCTCTTCCAAATAGTCCAAGGCAGGTGGGCCAGGCTTCGTGGTCGCTCCCCACTCTAGCATTGAAATCTCCTAGGAGATAGATTGTCTCGTCTTTGTGGATGCCGGCTATTGCCTGGTCTAACGCTCCATAGAACTGGTCCTTCTCTTCCGGAGTTGAATAGAGTGTTGGGGCATACACACTAAGAATGTTTGCTGGGCCCGCAGTTGTTCTGAGTCTTAGAGTGAGGATCCTCTCCGTGCCTGATGACGGTGGTTCAATGGATGGTAGAAGAGTGTTTTTAACAGCGAAACCCACACCATGCTGTCTAGGTTCGTCTTTCGGTCTTCATGTAACGCCACTCTTTAAGAAAGGTGACAAGTCCGACCCTGATAATTACAGACCTTTATCACTTACTAGTATCACATGTAAATTACTGGAACACATAATATATAGCAGAATAGTTAACCACCTTGACAAATGAAATGCCCTATGCCCAAACCAACAGGGCTTTAGAAAGAACAGATCATGTGAAACACAATTGATAGGCCTAATAGATGATCTATCAAAAGGCTTAGATAATAATGATCAAATAGATACAATATTACTAGACTTCTCAAAAGCATTCGAAAAAGTTCACCACCTTAGTTTACTCAAAAAACTTAAATACTTTAGAATCTCAGGTCCCTTACATCACTGGATCCAAGATTTCCTATTGGGTAGGGAGCAAACTGTAATAATTAATGGATCTAAATCTGCACCCTTAAAGGTTAACTCAGTAGTTCCACAAGGAACAGTCCTAGGTCCCTTACTATTTTTAATTTATATAAATGACTTACCCAACAATATCTCAACAGGAACTAAAGTTAATGATTGTGTAATCTTTAGAACAATCAAGTCAGAACAAGATAGCAAAATTTTACAAAAAGACTTAGATGAATTAATAAAATGGGAAACTAACTAGAGTATGTCCTTCCACCCAGAAAAATGTCAACTGCTAAGAGTAACAAAGAAAAAGAAACAAATAAATTCAAAATATTTCATTCATGGAAAAGAACTAACCCAAACTAAAGATGAGAAATACTTAGAAGTCATAAGAAATGAGAAACTATCTTGGAATCCCCATGTCAATGAAGTTATTAAAAAATCAAACAAAACCTTAGGCTTTTTAAAAAGAAACTTTTACAAATGTAAGAAAGATATAAAACTAAAATGCTACCTCACCCTGGTGAGACCTATACTAGAATATGCATCTTCTGTATGGGACCCATCCACCAAAGCAAATATTGATAAGTTAGAACAAATCCAAAAAACAGCTGTCAGATTTATTACTGGAGAATATTCAAAACTGACAAGAGTAACACCGTTAGTTAAATCATTAAACCTTGAAATACTAGAGGATAGAAGAACCAAGAATAAATTAGTAATTATACATAAGGCAATTAATTCTAATTTAGAAATACAACACAAAGATAACCTAATACAACCCTCAAATAGACATAAAGTTAAAAAACACCTTTCTTATTCCATATGCAAGAACTAACACATACACGTTTTTCTTTCTTTCTTTCCGTCCGTTATTCGGGCGTCTAATGGGTTGCCTGAAGAAACCAGCAAAGCCACCACTTTATCATCTTTTAAAACTCTAGTAAGAATACAGGACTAAACACAAACCATAGAAATACGTAGGACGCAATAATCTTTTGTACAGAAGGAGCGTCTGTAACATATAAGATAAGATAAGATAAAAATGGACAATGTTGTCGGATGGTCTTTCGTAAAAGTGTCTAAATTCTCTCTGTCCACACTCACTTAATTTATCTCATTTTATTATGATACCTTCGGATGAAATTTCCACATCAGTGACGTAACGTTCAGTCAGGTCATACTGCCCTGCAGCTTGAATGTTGACAACTTTGTACGCCTTATTAAAATCAATATTTCTGCGAGGGAGGTCTTCACTCGTTAAAGAACAGAAGAAATAGAGATAAATTGAAGGGCGCCGGTTTGTAAGGGGCCATCCATAATGTACGTCACGCTATTTTTTACTATTTTTAACTCCACCGCCCCCCCCC
>MUZC01001764.1:29664-42037 GCA_002072015.1 Radix auricularia | reverse complement strand
TATATATATATATATTTAAAAATAAGTTTAAAAAGCCGTATTTCCTAACTCAAAACTATTATGTTGCAAATAACTTTTAGTCATTTAAGTTTGTAATTAGTGTAAGATGGCACTCTGATATCGTTAACACGTGTGAAACCATTGATAACGTCTTAAAATAAATTGCAAGCAATCAAATATTTAAGTGGAACTTTTATTTAAAGTTACTTGTTTTGATGTGACGTAACATTTCTTCAATACCCCCTCCCCCTCCTCACACATCGTCACAAATGCGTAACCCCCCCTCCCACTAGGTTCGTGAGGTCATGTATGGACGCTTCCTGAGGCTCACTCGGTAGAGTTGTGGCCTTACGAATTAGAGATATCTTACAGACTCTCATTCAATTCCAGTCAAAGCTTATCTGTTAAATGTAATTATTTTGCTGTAGTGTCTTAATAAAAATCAAAATGTAAAGACAGATATTACAGAAAGGTGAATATGGTTGTTTAAAAATGATGACTGGTATAATTTTCTGTAAAGATGAGGGCAGTTAAAAACATTTAGGAAACCGCATGACATCTGTAAAGTAGGAATTAAAAAAAAAAGACTTATCTTTAAAAAAATCTTAAAAACAGATTAAAATAGGCATGAGTTTCGGAAAGATTAATGGCATTAGAAAATGTGACCAAAACTATGAATTACTATTAAATGTGAACTTAATATGAAATTCTTGACTTACTGGTAATTAATTGGGAACTGTAAGATGACACTGTCCCTCACATGATGTACTTACCAACCCTGGCAAGTGAACCAAATATTTCTCGAGTTCTCCAGTTCTCCTAATTCAAATTATCCCAGCGCCTACACGGATTTCATCGACTGAACACCGCCCAATAACATGGCACAAGCGATCTTTAAAATTCCGTTCATAAAAAGCAATAATTTTAACAATTTGTCTTGTACCTTTATGAGGCGTTCATCCATTGAGAACCGTCCCAGCAAAAGCTCGCTCGTGAAATTGAGGTCCGTATATTCCCGGGGAAGGCGCTCGGTTGAACTCGTTTCGTCGTGTTTGATGGAAATCATCCCGGAATATATGGTGACGATCATGGCGACACTCCAAACAAGGGCGAGCACCACCAGCAATCTGAAAACCTTGACGTGTGCTCTCATTTTCTGAGGATTGAAAGCAGGGATTTTTGTTACTATTGTGCAATTTTCGCAAGAAAGTGTGAAAACAAAGAAAAATTTAAGGAACATGTGTAGACTTACTTTTTATTTGATAGACTCTGAACAACGAGCGTGCTAGTCTTGCATTGACAGTCTTAGCTCTATAGAAGAAAGCATCCATTCATTCACGCTGATTTAAATTTGATGTTGATTTTATACCAAGGTACCATGACACATTACGCATCATTAAAAGACATGTCATTGAAAGACACTTCCTGCACAGACACATTATTGATGGTAAAATCACTGAAAGACACTTCAACGACACTGCTGTAACTCGCATAATGGAAACAAAACATTTTGCAGAATCATCATCGATAGACACTTCAATGGCTGATGAATCATCGCAAAGCATATTAACAGACACAATGCAATGTGGAAGGAGGGATACTCGACATAACAATATGACAGACACTTCTTTAACGGGAAACACCGACAAGCAGTCATTTCATCGACAGTCACTTCATTGACATACATCGTTGACAGTCACGTCATTGACATACTCGTCATTAACAGTCACGTCATTGACACACACGTGATCAACTTGCACATTTGGGGATATTTTGGTACCTCCCTTGCGTCATCTACAATCAGTAAACTCTCTTGCTCACAGATGTCTTACTTTTAATGGCATTTTCTGTTCTCACTCTTGTTACATAGCAGCTAATTTTACTGTTAAGTTATGTTAACTTTTCCTTGGAAAAAAAAGTTTTTCTCTGCAAAATACAATGTTTAATTTAGGTTGTATAAAATTTCAAGCTATGCCCCATATATTGTTTTTCTCTACTTCAGTGATTTTGTCTCCCTTTTATTATCATACATGACCCTTAAAGAGACAGCATCCAATGACAAAACAAAAACACCCAAATGTTAACAAGTAAAGTGAAGGTTTACGTTACATGAAAGTCATGATGGGCAGGATGCGTGCAAGCTGATGGAAAATAGGGGTGTGTCGCAAATACGGCTCAGGAAAATCCGGAATTCGGCCATTTTTTAAACTCCGGCTTCGGCAGGATTTCACTTCATAAATCCGGCCTAATCCTGCTGGTCGGTAGGGTTATAATTTATATATATCCAGAATGACTCCGGCAAATTCGGCCATTTTTAAAAATCTTGCTCCGGCAGGATTACACTTCACAAATTTGGACCCGGCCAGGTGTCAAAAATTTGAATCCGGTACATCCTATTGGAAAGGAAATAGAACTCGACGTGTATGAAAGCTTTACATGAATTTTAAAAAAAAATCCTTTGGGGAAAATTTTGAGGCAAAAAAAAGGTACCAAAGAGTAAGAAAATAATTCATAAAAGAGTAGGCCTTATAGTAAAATAAAATATTGTTACTAAGTACTGCATCAGTTGCTTAAATGAAATCATTGCAACTTTACAATTAAGTTGCATTACTGGTTCAATTTTATGTAAAAGTTATCATTTATAAATATGATACCACGTCCAGCTCATTTGATTGCAGTATCAACAAAGTAAGCAACTGATCACAGTCACAGCATCTGATTGGAAGGAGCTGCTTAGTTTTTGTTTTCTTAAATACATCGATATGATGACTGAACTTAAAACACGTTATTTAAAATATATAATTGGATGCACTTAATCATAATGATTATTAATTATAAAAATAAATTAAGATGAAAATAAATGATGATTATAATTCTGGAATATGTTTTGAAAGAGGTTAAAAAGGAATTATTGATTTATTTTCCGAATTCTTTTATAAAAGCGCGGCCCTGTACAGGTTTAAAAAATATTTTTTAAAAAAAGAAGTAAATTTTAAAAATAACGTGATATTTTTTTAACTGTTAGATGGTTAATGCCTTAACTGACTTATTATCTACCAATCAAGAAGTGTAACACTTCAGCCATTCTTTTGAACACGCCTCTTACTTAAGAAAAAAAAACGTCTGAACAAACCAGAAAAACTAACACAATATCCAAAACTTGAATAAAACTGCAAGACTATGCACAAACAACAGATACTTGTAGGGCACCATAATATTTCGAATAGAAGGAGTACTTTAAATACACAAGGTACGATAAAATTTACTTTTTTATTTTACACATAAGTGGTAGCGCGCTGGTCTGCCGAATCGTGGCAAGGACCCAAGTCACGAGTTCAAGCCTCGGTACTGGCAAGGCTCCCGGGGCATAGTGCTAGCCACACAATCCCTTGCTCGTTAGTGGTGGCTTAATAAACTTTTTAACGCTACTTCACTTGCACTAGAGTTCGCTATTGACTGAAAAAGGGGTTATATAATAATATTTTACAACTATAACCATTTCCACGTATCTTACCCAAAAGATGACAGAACAAATGCAGGTCATTTTGTTTTAACAACACAATGTTTAACTCTGTAAGAAGATCATTCAAGCTATGAGCAAAAACTTGGGAGCGAAACCAACACCTCCTCAAAATGTCCAGCATCCTTTCCATATAGGTCGCTTGTGTACTATAGCAAAGCAGTGGCTTTTTTCTTCTACTTAAGTTGTCGTCTGCTAATCACGGGACACACGTGACCATATGAACACCTCTTGTGTTAAAAATCATGGGGTTTAAACGAACAGCTTTAGTATCACCTTGGGCGACAAAAATAAGCCACGTGGTCATGGGATAACCTCAGATGGTGGTCAGACAAGAACGAACAAAGTCTTTTCGAGATTATCAGATTATACTTTGTAAAGAAAGTGCGTTTCGGAGGTGTCGAGGCGGGACTGTGTGGGTTACTGAAACCCATGGGTGAGAAAATATGTGACATAAAACACGTGGTGTTGAGTGGTAAGTTAACCGCATTATGATTGGAACCCATTGACAGTCTTATTAAACTGCACTTGTTGCGGCGTGTGTTAATGGCCACGTTGTACGTGTAAGCAAGTGGCTGCCTCGTGTGTTTGAAAGGTGTGTGGGGGGGTAAATGTCAATAAATTTTGATTAAAAGCATTGGCCTAGAAATAATTTCGCGCAGCCGTTGTATAATCCCATATCAAATTCGTATATCGTGCAATAGTTTACAATTTTAGCCCACACTTGTTGGAGACCAGCGCTAGTTTACCCTAATAAGTAATGTATTTATATATGATGTAATCTAACAATTGTAAGAGAAGTGATGGCACACATACACTAGGCAAATGACATTTGATTAACTTATCGCAAATGTAATATTGTTATCAGTAGACATTGTATGTTTGGAACGATGATATAGTTAAATTTAGAAAAAATTTCAATGTTTATTTAAATTCCCGGAGCTATCTTCAAACTGCTGAAAAGCTTCAAACATAAGATCTGAGCAGGCATAGTTAAATACAGAGAACTTAACGTCTGAAATAAGTAAATAATCTTAAAGAATCATGTAAACTTTTAGTTTTAATATTTGGTTGTTTGTTTGTTGAAAATTTAAAAAGTTTTAGAGACATTAATATGGGGAAATGTCCATCAGGTGGAGTGATTAATGCCAAGTCAGTAAGGTGGGGACAATACCTTTTAAACTGACAATAAGGAAGCTAAGGATAATTCTTTTCAGGGCAGTTCAAATGTGTTCATCACAACCACCAAGAAAATTCTGATGCCGTTTTATAACATAAGAAACAAAAAGTGCTACCAAGGGTTGGACCACATAATCCACATTCTTTCCTATGCCGCTATGTAGGGATACATTCACTTGTGTAAATAAACGCCCGTAAAAACAAATTTTTTCACTATGAATCCTTTATATATATGAGACAGAAATAAAAGTCTTGAGTACATTCAAAACAAACATTTACAGACTGAAAGTGACTTAACTGCCAAATGCTCTAAAATGGGGACGGGCGGGGTGGGGGTGTGGTCACCGATCGTCTGAGTGAACTCAGGAAACTCGTGAATGTAAACAACAACAGACGGGTATTATACATTAATATAGAAATAAACTAAAGGTGCATTAATTTAATTACGATACATTCAATCGATCTGAAATTTTGATACAATGCATTGTTTGGTGACTCGAGTCTATGTGCAAAATTTCAGCTCGATAGAATGACGGAAAGTTGGTCATGTTTTTACTTTTGTTTTTCTGCCGTACGAGGAGGCGACGGTGAAATTAATATAAAGGATTTAAAAATCAACGTTGTTTTAAGTCATCAACATTAAATCACTAATTATATGTTAAAATATGTCAAGGTAAAGCAGTGAAGTCGGTAGAAATGTGAAAATTTTGATGTATATGAAAGTCATCTGCAATACAATGTCTTTATAAATAATTTTTCTTCAAGTTTAAAGCAATTTGATGCACAAAAAATTTCAATAACCCAATTTGAAATTCAGTTACAATGCTGCACAAAAATTCCTGTCACAATAAATTCGTCTGTTGATGAAGGTATGGAACACGCAGAGGTTAAAATTATAATAAACCGTTCCTGTTTCATAGTCTACTTACCGGCAATAACATGTCGCACGTAAACAAGTGAACACTATTCCATACAGTTTTTCAATATCCGCATCACAGATTTGTTCCTTGTTCAAAATCTCGAGGCAGCGAATTACGCAGTGAAATACTTTGTGTCAACAAGGAAATAACCACGTAGAAGTAAGTATAATTTTATAAGAAAATTTGTCACATGCTAGAGATGACTGGCCAATAATTTATGTCAAATAAAAATAAACTGTTCGACATAATGTTTCGATTATCTGATCAATCTGACAGCCCGACCCAGTGTTTATCACTCAGGTAAATCCAGTCAGTCAGTCAGACGGGCAAGGTGTGTGCATCCTTTAGCCCAGTGGTTCCCAAAGTGGTCCCTACGGACCCCGAGGGTACTTTTCAGGGGTCCGTGGAAAATAAAACTTGATTTGGGGGTCCCTGAACAAAGCCATGGGTTCCGGTTCGCACAAGGTTTTATTAAACATTTAAAATAACGTGATCCATTTTTATTTTAATGGAAATTAAAAAAAAAAAAAAAAAAAACTATAATGAATGCTTTTAAATACCATCTGAGGCGCTATCAGTCATAAAAGAGAATGTTATGCTTCCTAGAAAAGGAAGTGAGGCTGCGTGAACATCTTAGTGAAAGTTTGCATGCATCACTAGATTATGTCATTAGAGCAGTTTATAAAATCAAAAGGAATGCCTTCATTGAGATATTTGTTTCCTCAACATTATTTGGAAAATGAAGAAGACTATAATCATTGACTTATTCATACGCAAAAGTACGCCGTTTATAAAAAAAAAATCATGTTAAGCCTGGTCCCTTTTTGGACTCAGGACGTGTTAGCGCATTTTCGTATTATGTATCAGTACTTATGTTAGATATCAGCATTATGTAGTTATCAGTAATTGTGTTTAGATTTTAGACAAATTTTTATGAATTTTCTTGTGTAATGAATATACTTGAAATTTTTTTTATTTAAAAGTAATTTCTTTACATTTAATTTTTTTTTATTTTCTCTTTAATCTAACTACAAGTGGTTTGTGGTCACTGAAATAGGACTCATAAATGAAACATTCTAAATTGTAATCAGCTAGTCGCCCAAATACTCCGTCAATTGTTATTTGATAGATCGTGGTTGCCAATCTTGTTGAAAGTAGTTGAATGTTGAAGTTTGTTTCGAAAAAGTTTTCAATTTCTGCCCCTGGGCCGCTAAGATCTTGATTGAAGTCACCACAAATGATGACGTAAAACTCTCTAAACTTTTACACATATTCTAATGACGTCAACAAAAAAAAACAACAGAAAGTAAAAACTCTTCAATGCTTGAAAAACGATGTATTCGACTTCCGGCAATGGCGGCCGTTGCCTGCGCTAGTGTTATCTCTCGATTCGCAATGTTTTTTGGTAGTTTTAACGGTTTTTTTTAACGGATCGAGTAACTGAGTGTTGATGCACAAATGGCAGGTCAGGACATACAAAAAACATATATACATCATGGGTCTAGGACTTATGGTTGCTGAGATCTAGGGTGATGACAGACGGGCAGACGGACAAAACGGGTGCAATAGCGCATTCGACTTCTCGAAAATGCGCTAAAAATTGCATGCTTAAATCGAGTTGATGCTCTCTTTGATTCAGTGTTGTAATTTCTGGAAAGCGAAGACAATGATTTGCGACACAATTAACCTTAAAAAATGATTATGAATGATTTATTGGCTAAATAATAACTAATTCGATAACAACAAGGTGACCAAAAGAAGTTGGCCTCTTCGTGGCTCGACAGACGAGTAGAGTTGCGGAACTGACCGCGACCCGGAACCGACAACTCCTGGCAGGTAATGCCCATGTCCGATGGGCAAAATATCAGATGTAATATCGATGAAGAAAACCACAGTAGCCATTGAGGGTCGGATTATTCTGAAGTGACCGTTCCGTCCCCTCATATTTCCTAGCAACGCATTGAGCGGTGCCGGTTTAGGGCCAGGAGCGCCAGTACGGATTAGCAAAAGTTACCACAAAGAACGCAGCTCTGAGGAGACCTTCCGATGGGGGGTTACACCCTCGGTAGGTCATTGATGATCCCCCGCACTGCGGCAGTCCTAACCATAGATGCTCGTATGCTTTGTTGGGGCGGCGCCGAAGTGGTAGCAAGTCTCGAAGTATGGAAAATTCCACCCCTCCTTATGAGGTCACTTTTATGGGAAGGGATTTTCGTCCTTGTGTCCCGGTTGCCCAGACGCCACTTCAGAAGTGACCGCTCCAGGAGTGGGGGTGGTTCTCATCTGTTATGCCTCCTTGGGGGAGGGGGCCAGATAGCTGAGGTTGTCTTCCGGGAAGCCCCATGAAGAGCGCAGGCTTGGGACTGCTAATCTTTTTTCCCATGTAGGATATTTAGGTGACCAATTAAATTTAATCAAAACTCAAAGCGTAATTTCTGCGATTATTGCAAATCTTTTACTGTGCAAACAAAAATTGGGAAGAGAAAAATGTTCTCAGTTTCCAAATCTTTGGATATTGAAAAAATACAAAGCTTTTTTGTTTACTATCAACACTTAACGCTCTTCATGCAGACCTGGACCGAGGCTTTGAGGACATTCCTCACTAGGATATCTCCAACTGGTACTTGAACCCCTTTGCGCGTGGACAAACTTGGATCCCAAATTCAGATGAATGCATACTAATACAGAAGCAGCTTATTGAAATATCCACAAATTAGGAACTTACAACAATGTTTCAAGAAGAATATCACAAAATCTGGTTACAAAATATATAACAATTTATATTCTTCATTATGGGTAATAGAGAAGAAGTTATTGAGCTCTTTCCCGACTTCCCATCAAAAGTGGATTAATTTTACGTTGGAAAATTTGAAATTAGCGGACAGGAACGGATGCAAGTTAATAAAATCGTGGTAAAAATAGAAGCCGGCTATAAATTAGTGCTTTGAATATAAAAGGTGTCCATGGATCAAAAATGTTTGGAAACAACTGCTTCAGCCCATCCTTGACACCTAACGATTCTGACATTGCGAAGTAGTCAAACTTCATAGATTCATTTTGATTCTAAATATTAGATCACTAAAACCCCATGTCTGCTTGTTGGGGGCATAGAGTTTTTGACAAGCCCCCTCGAAGTGATCTTTGATGGGCACTGAGTACACAAACCGACAATCCTTACAGAATACATACATGCACATGAACCATGTCTTTAAAAATTAACTAATTTGGTCCAAAATGTTTTCCCGAAATTTTTTCCAGGAAAGGCGTTAAAAGATTAAATATAATATTAAAAGATAACAGTACGGGGGAAAAAACACAAAAAAATTGTACTCTCTTGAATTACAAAAATAAAAAATTAAAGCAACGGTCTTTTCAACTTTTCAGCTGACAAACACACATCATTAACTGATTCAGGTGTGCACAAACTACAGCCAGCCTCAGCAGGCCCCTTCATGTGGACTTTTCAAACAATTTTGACTAAATCATTTATCCCAGATTTATTTTCGGTAGCTTTGCTGCACGTTGCACTTGTGTTTATTAAGAAAATTAATGATAGTTATCTATTAAAAAATATTTTAAATGATTTTAGTCGTATTTCTTGGGATCACGNTATATATATTTAAATACTTTATTTTGTTTTTGCTTGGCCCAGAGTCAACTGCTTATTAATCAATGTGGGCCCTCGATAAGATCATTGAATTGTTCACCAGTTAGATTCAATTTCTCAAATGAAAACAATAAACAGATCCCTTGTTTATTTCTGTGTTTGTTAATATGTGTGCGACATCATTCGGTAATCTGCCAATCACTACGGGCAAATTGCGACGAGGAAATAAAAAACAACAGGTATGTTAGGGTTGTGATTAAAGCCGGAGGGCAGAGGCCATTGTATCTTGGCGGGCATGGGCTGACGGGCGGGGCTGTTTCAGTGCATGTGGTAGTAATACAGATGAGACGAGGAGGCATACTTTTTTTTAAGTAGGACAACATTTGCAGATTGCAGGTGTGGTGACATACTGGGATTAAAGGCGTGGTGACATTAAGGGGTTAAAAGTGTAATGACATACATGGATTAAAGGTTTGATGACATAGTGGTATTAAAGGTATGATGACATACTGGGATTAAAGGTGTGATGACATATTGGGATTAAAGATGTGATGACATACTGGAATTTAAGGTGTGATGACATACTGGGATTAAAGGTGTGATGACATACTGGGATTAAAGGTGTGATGACATACTGGGATTAAAGGTGTGATGACATACTGGAATTAAAGGTGTGATGACATACTGGAATTAAAGGTGTGATGACATACTGGAATTAAAGTTTTCATGATATAATAGTATTAAAGGTGTCATGACATATTGGTATTAGGGTGTAATGAAATCCTGGGATGAAAAGTGTGATAACATATTGGGATAAAAGATGTGATGACATAATGGGAAACATTTGAAAAAATCAAATTTCACATAATGAAAACGCCAAAACCTTTGATATATGTTTAAAAAAAACATTTCAACACACGAATCTTTACTCGTTATATATCCTTACAATACACAAAGGTTTATTTGTTAATACCCCTGCTGTCACCGGAACACTCCCCCTTCCTTGTAGATGTCTATGCTTTATGCGCCTTTGCTGAAAATAACCCTGGGGTGATTTTCTTTCACGTCACTGGGGTGTCGAAAGGACGTCACAAATTTCAGCCCCAACTTAGCTTAGAAATATCCGTTTAAAATCTGTTCCGTTGTTGTAAGACGAGGACCAGGGTGAAGTATTGTGTGGGGAGAGGCTTGTGGTGTGGTATTAAAACGTAATTTATCGTTTTTATTTTTGTTCCTCTATTGATTTTAACCCATAGCCTTAACAACCAGTCCATTCCCCTCTTTTCTTACGTTCCCATTTCGTTGAATGGTAAGAGACTGAAGTCAGTGAGTATAGACACTTATCTTATCTCTTATCTGTTACAGAGGCTCCTCTTATACAGAATACAATTGCGCCCTACGCTTATCTAGTATGTTTTTTTCTAGTCTTTCATTTTTATTAGTGTTTAAATGTTAACATCTTTGGTTTTCCAGGTTTCCTTTAGCAATCCATTCCACATCCGAATTCTGGGCGGGAAGAGCCATAATTTGTACGTGTTTGTTCTTGGATACGGAATGATTATAGTGGTTTTATCCATACGTCTATTTGAGTGTTGTATTAAGTAATCTTTGTGTTTTATCGCCAAGTCAGAATTAATTGCATTATGTATTACTGCAACTTTCCTCTTTGTTATTTTATCTTCTAGAGTTTTAGGTTAAAGTTTAATGATTTACACAATAGTTATACTCTTGTCAGTTTAGAATATTCCCCAGTAATGAATCTTGCAGCTTTTTAAAAATGTGTTCTACTTTATCAATGTTTTCTTTGTTGGTGAGTTCCATACAGAAGATACATATTCTTTTACAGGTATCACCAAAGTTTGTATTTTTATTCTTATATTATATTTACACTTTTATTCTAAAGCATACTTGATTTTTCAAAATTACTTCAATGACGGACGGATGCCATATAATTTATATGCGTGTGTGTGTTAAACGGAGAAAATGCTTCAATTACATTCATGTTAGACAAGATTTTAAAAGAAGCCATATAACTTTTTGACCTTCCGACAACAAGTGAGGCCACTTCTATCTACAAATTTGTCTCGACCGAGAATAGCACATTAAAAGCCACGTCGAATCACCGTTATGTCTGTTAACGTCTACCTAACGATATAGATCTACAAATCCAAGCTCTCTGTTCTACATGTAAGCCGTTGATTTTTCAATTGTTCTCTATACCTAAAAAAAAGCACCAATGACTTGCTGTATCTCGTCGGGGACACATTTGGATCTTCAGACAGACAGACATAATACAAATGTGGAAAGTTTCATATACATCAAGATGAAATGACATAATTATTGGCAATAACGGGGTCAAGTTTTAGCCCGTGTGACTAAAGACTGTAAGACATTACAGTAATGCTCTCGTATAAAAACACGCCGATCATGCTCATTAATATCAAGATGTGTCCCAGATGCAGTTCATGAATGATTCATGCGTGTTGCACGCTGACCGCCTCCTACCGTTTTAAAGTGCAGGCTCGAAATATTTATGACACAATAAGTAAAGGTAATATTAATATTTCTTATTGTGTCCGTCACAAGTGTGTAACGAAAAGTGTAATTTTCTTTTTTATAATTTATTAATAAATTTTCTTTTGGTGGGAGGGGGGTCTCTCTACTTTAAGGTCTGTCATCAAATGGATGTTAGGTCCTACGCACATGTGTATTGAATATAACTCAAATAATTACCACTCCGATTGAGGTATGTTCAAATAGGTCTTTTATAATGCCAACACCTCTGTCATGTTCCTTGAGAAACATTTATGATTTTAAGTAGCTGAGGTCTGGACCTAAAAGATGTAGAGCTATGGCGACAGAGGGCCAGTTGTGAACGCTTTTTTCTTTTTAAAATAAAGTTTTTTGAAATTTGATGCTTTATATTAATTTTTCATAAAGTATTATTCTTTTTACTTTTTTTATTTTTATTGTCCCTTTAAAGAATAATATTCTGTATGTTTGTCGAATCGGCAAGAGAGAGAGAGGGGGGAGAGAGACAGAGAGGGAGAGAGAGAGGGAGAAGAGAGAGAGAGAGGGGAGAAAGAGAGGGAGGGAGAGAGAGAGGGGGAGAGAGAGGGGAGAGAGAGAGTGAGAGAGGGAGAGAAA
>MUZC01001764.1:0-28885 GCA_002072015.1 Radix auricularia | reverse complement strand
CAGGAGCGGCGTTTGAGGGTGGCAACTGGGGCGACTGCCCCAGGCCCCGCGCTTAGGTAGGCCCCGCGTTTCGGTCCTGAACATGTCTCGTCCTGGTTAATAGCCTATACATGTAGAACCAAAGAGTGGATGGTAGAACGTATGCTGGAAACGATTGTAAAGAAACGAAAGAGGCACTCTTGTAATCCTTTTTGAAGGTCAAATTCCGTAGCGTAGCTCTAGACGTCTTTGAAAGCATTACACCGTTAGCGGAAAATAGGTCAGATGTACCATTCAGCCAATCCCCTTTATTTGTGTACACGTCATTCACAATAGATTTACTAAAATAGTTATTTTTAGAAAACTGTGTCATCGGAATGGCAGTGTCTCGGTAGTGGTGCGATCGGAAACATTAATTAGCGTCATCAAAGTGATTTCTCTGTACGATATCAACATGAGTGGAAGAGATCGCGATAGATTTCGCAAATATGACTCAGGCGCAGAAAAAGCTAAAAAACGCAAGCTAAGTTCGACAGAAGTCAAAAGGGAGCACTGGATAAGTACTTTCCAAAACAAGCAGATAAACAAGATTTTGATTGTCCTGCGGTTGCTGCTGTGGACTCTACCATAGCGACCACTGTCAATGATACAAGTGACAGTGATTGTTGCGAATCTACCACTGTGCCATTATTGGATATGAAGTCACCACACTGTGAAGTTAGCGACAGTGAAAGCGGCTTTAGTGAAGTTGTTTCTGCAGAAAACAATTTATTCCCATGAAGGCAAGAAAAGTGAACTTTCGTCTGTGAGTGGTAAGTGGTTTACTAACTGTACATAAGAAGAAACCACGGAACTTGACATCTATTAGTGGAAAACAGTCATAAAACATGCATGTCTGTCAAATGCTAATTACCGCATGGCTAATAATACGTGATTCGCTATTGTAATAAGTTAGGGTCAAGGTATCCTGCATGTCGACATCCACAGTTCACTTTCAATTAGCAAAACGCATTATTTTGCAATATGTCTGGCAATAAATTGCATTTTAAATCACGTCGTAACCGGCACGTCATTTTTCGATAAGAATAAACCGTTGTTTATAGACCAGAGAAAATAATGAACTTGTAATAATTTAATAAAAAGGTGACACGCGGTATTAAAATTGCACAATAATCAAGATATTTCATATTTTTAAATACCATAGCATACTGGTGCTTAGCGATCTTTACTAGTACTCTGGCCCCGCGGGGTCATTGCTGGCACTAGGCCTCGCGCTTACCTAACGCCGCCACTGCACACATAGCAGGTAATTCAGGGTTAATATTATAGTAATTTCTATATGTACCGTAATAGTACCAGTTAAATGTCAATAACTATAACACCTCAGACCTGTAATGTTTTAATAACCCTGAGTGAATTTAGTATAGCCTACATTAATTGTATATTACTGCATAATATGCTGGACTTTCATGTCTGGTGTTTTATAATCTACTTTGAAATTGACCAAACAAAATATTTGGGTTATAGCAACACGGGGGACGCACGTGATTTTAACGACCTTGTCACATTGTCACGTGACACGTCTGCGTTGAGATTATAACAGTTCACTGAATTAGGATTTTAAAATATTTTTTCTTTTCATAATTTAAAGAAACAGCCGGTACACGAATGATGGCGAGACAGTATGGTCTGTTATTGATTAGTGAGTATTTATTGACTAATGAGATTATTGAAAGCTGGGACGATCTTGATAGAAAAGGAGATACTGGCATATAAGCAGGGCCGATCTTACGCAAATACAACCTATGCGGCCGCAGTGGACCTCGCGCTTATTATCCTTATTAATTCTTTATCCCTACCCCGCGCAATCCGATTCGCAAACTAAGCCGCATAGTGCACCGCAATCGCTAAGACCGCCTTGCATATAAGACTGTATTGATAGATGGGATGGTATAGGCCAGTGATGGCGAACCTAATGACGTGCGAGTCATAGTTCGCACGCAGAGGCTCATAAGAAATGTTCCCTTCAAGTTGCACGGCTGCGCGGCCACGCAGATATCTGACCGACGCGCGCAACAGTTTAAAATTACCGCACGGCAAATTTTGTAAAATATTGCACAATAAGTGGCTTCTGCCACTTTGAACACGAGTTTTTTTCCTTTGCACGCGGCCCAACGAACCTTAGAGGGAACATAGCTCATAAGCGGACCCCGACTAAAATTTTTATTTCCTTAATCAATAATCACAATAAAATGATACAGTGTAATTTAAAAAAGTGTTCATTATGTTCTTTAATGTTTAACTTAACTATTTATAATATTGTACATGAAATCTTTAAGGTGGGGAATTCTAAGCAAAATAATTTTAAATCAATGAAAGCATACGGGGGGTGCTATTCTTATTTTGTTCGGATAATCTTATGTTTGTGAACAGCTGTTTTCAGCTTTCAGTTACACCATATGTGAAACAAGAAACATACTGAAAGATAACCTTAGTGCTGCATTTCTGGTTGAATTTTGGGCACGCGGCCTCAAAAGGTTCGTCACTACTGGTATAGGCAAATGAGATTGTAATGAGAATTGAGTCGATATCGATAAATGAGACTACAGGAATCTAGGGCGGCAATGAATGCTAAGCTGGTATTGACAAATGAGACTACAATAAGAAATGAGTCGATACCGATAAATAAGACAACAGGAAGCTGTAAGTATTGAATGCTAAGATGGTATGGACAAATAAGGCTGCAATGAGAAATGTGTCGATACCGATAAATAAGACTACAGGAAGCTGTAAGTATTGAATGCTATATATATACTAGAGGCAAGTACCCGGCTTCGCACGGGTTTTAAATGAGGTTTTCTGTAGAAGCGTACTATACTGTTTATTTCCATTAAGTAAAAGTGTACATTTATCTTAAAGCAAGTCAGATACAATTGCCTATCAGAAAAGCATAGTGTCTGCAATTCTATACCAGCAATCTCGTGCGAAGCCGGGGCACCAGGCTCCCAATAAGTGTTATAAATATTATTTTCGCCTGTTACAATCGCAGACGTGTACTCAACAACTTTCGAAAATTTCATACTGCTACCTACTTGGACATAGGAGAATTAGTGGTTTTTAAATTTTATAAACGTTGGCCCCACATGAGCAGGAGTTTTTAAATTTTTCTTTGTTAGTTTTCGTCGTGAGTGCCTCCTCAACAATATTCCAAATTTTCATGCTTCTACCGTCACCGAAAATGAGAGAATACGTGATGAGTCTGTTTTTACATAAGAACAAATACATTTGGGCCCCGCCCCCCAGGGGAGTGATTTCTTTTTACTCCTCTTACCATTGCGGATATGTATTGCTCAACTTTCCAAAGTATCATGCTTCTACCTAAACGGGAAATAGGAGAATTAGTAATTTTCACTTTTTATATCGCTATTATAAAGAAGGAAACTACATTAGGCCCCGGCCCCCTTAGAGAGATAATTTAAATATGGTTTCACCTGTTACCATTGGAGATGTGAAATAAACCTCATTTAAGGAAAAAAATACATGTGGGAACACCAGCCCCACCCTGAATGAGAGTTTTAAAAGAATTTTTCTCCATTTTTTGTTGGAAGAGTGTGCTCAATAACTTCCAAAAGTTTCATTTTTTATGTATACGGTAAATTTTAGAATTAGAGATAAGACGGTTTTTAATATAAGAAAAAACTAAATTTGGGACCCTAGCCCCCAAGAGTTGGATTTTTAAATATCTTTTTTGCAAATTAGCGTCGGTAGAGTGTACTTTACATCTTGCCAAACTTTCATGCTTCTACCTACACGGGAGATAGGAGAATTGGTGATTTTCAATTTTTATATAGCTCATATAGGGAAAAAAACATTTGGGCCCCTGGACCCCAGAAAGTGATAATTGAAATATATTTTCGCCTTTTATAATTTGGGAAATGTACTAAACAATATCCTAAAATTTCATGCTTCTGCCTACTCGAGAAATAGGAGAATTAGTTATTTTCAATTTTATATAACTCAAATAACGGGGGAAAAACGCTTTTGGGTCCCCGGCCCCCATGAGTGGGAATTTATGGAAAGATAGCCTTTATTGTCGGGAGAGTATGCTCAAGAATTTCCAAAAGTTTCATTATTTTACCTACACGGTAAATTTGAGAATTAATGATGAGTGAGATTTTAATATTAGAAAAAACTATCTTTGGTCCCCCGGCCCCCAATGAGTGGGACGTTTAAAATTCTATTTTGCAAATTAGCGTTAGGAGAGTGTACTTAGCAACTTCCCAAAGTTTCATTCTTCTACCTTCACGGGAAATAGTCGAATAGGGGATTTTTCAGTGTTTATATAGCATATATTATTTTTTTTTTAAAAAGAACTGCATTTGGGCCCCCGGCTTCCAGTAAGTGATAACTTAAATATTTTTATCACCTGTTACCACTGCGGGCTTGCACTCATCCATTTTTGGAGGAGTACATGCTTCCACATAATCAGAAACCTGTTTTTTTGTTGAGACATGATTGTATTTCGTTGACTACATTTTGTTAATATAGCCCACTTAAGAAAAAGTACATTTGGGCCCCCGGCACCACATAAGTGTGAATTTTTTCCCCCCATTACTGCCAGGAGAGTAATTTCCAAAAGTTTCATGTTTTTACGACACGGCACAATGGAGAGTTAGGGATGAGTTTGTTTCTAATATAAGAAAAAACAGCATTTGGGCCACCGGCCCCCAATGAGTGGGAAGTTTGAAATTCTTTTTCGCAAATTAGCGTTAGAAGAGTGTACTTAACAACTTCCCAAAGTTTCATTCTTCTACCTACATGGGAAATTGTAGAATGGGTGATTTTCACTATTTATATAGTGTATATAAGTAAAAAAAAAAACACTACATTTGGGCCCCTGGCTCCCCATGAGTGGGGAGTTTAAAATTGTTTATTTCAAAATATCGTCGGGTTAGCTTACTTAACAACTTGCCAAAGTTTCATGCTTCTACCTATCCGTAAAATAGGATAATTAGTGATTTTCAGTTTTTATATATAGTTCATATAAAGGAAAAAACTAAATTTGGGCCCCCAGCCCCCAGAAAGAGGTAATTGAAATATATTTTTGCCCGTTACCATTGCAGAAGTGTACTAAACAATTTCCTAAAATTTCATGCTTCTGCCTCCTCGAGAAATAGAAAAATTGTTGATTTTCATTTTTTATATAGCTCAAATAAGGAAAAAAAGTTGTTGGCCCCCCGGCGCCCCAGAGTGTGAATTTATGGAACGAAACCTATTTAAGAACCTTCCCCATATAATTGTGTGTACGTTTACTAAATTTCACTTTACTGGGTTGTCTGGATCTTGAGTTATTAGGGAACAGACAGACAGACAGACAGACAACAAATGCGTCTTATATATAGATAGATATAGATAGATATTTATACTTTAATTGTCAAAAAAGATATTTGAAACATGCTTATAGTCAATGAGAAAATACGGCGCTTTTTTGGGGTGGGGGTCAAAGCTTTGTGACGTAATATTGGAGAGGGGGCTACGTTTATGTGACGAAGTGTGACAAGGGTGAGGGGGGTTAAAATCCAGTCAAAATTGCGTGACGTCATTTATGGACGGCCCCTAAAAAGTGGCGTAGCTATGGGAGGGGGTCCAAATTTGAAAATCCTCCCGGGCACCCACTTGAGGCACGCCCCTAAAGGAGTTTCTAACAATATTTTTTTAAATATTAAGTATTATATATTATGACATCGATTAAAATGATGGGGCCCCGAAAGAGGCCATGCCCCCGGCCCCTAAAGATCCCGAGCCCCCAAATCTCTAGCTACGCCACTGCCTCAAAACCTATCTTTGGTCATCTATATTATAATTACAACAAGACTAAATTAAGTGACATGTATTTCTTTTATAAATAATATGATGCGATAAATGTCATTCAAGGACTTAAGCTGAAACCTTAATTATGTAACTAGCTATAGAGTGAACATGGAAATCAAATTCTCAAAGTTACTATGCAAGAGTTATAAGTGTACTGTTTACCACTTTTTGGATATTGCACTCATGGCAAGTTTTCAACGTTTTACTTTCTGACTTTCGTAAGCACTAAAAAATGCGTTTCCTTACAAGGTATATGGAGACATCAACAGATAAATAAATTGAACACAAGATAATATATTCAGTTTTACATTTACCTGATGCCCCGACAAGTGTTCCCTGTTAATCCGATATTTGTTTTCTCTCAAGAATATAGAATAAATTGGTGACTCAATATCTGTTGCTTCTTGCCTTCGTGCTATTCTTGTTCGTCTTATTTAGCGCTCCCAAGTTTAAAGTATGTTCACAAATAAATTTACATCTGATTTGATACTGAACATGCAATTACCATCATTATCGTAATTGTTAAAATACATTTCTATATTTTAAGAGTAGCATTGTCTCATACCAATACCATCTTCATGTCGTCAACAATAGTATAACACCCGATTCTGTTGTCAGTTTATCTACTTGTGCCAACAGAAGCACGTTAGAAATATAATATATTAAATAATCTCTAAATACATCCAGACAAGCTGTTGCCACCACGGCCGGGGTCTATGTTCCGTGACAGGAGAAACAGCCTGAAGCATCATTTAATTTCATGAGCCACGGGTCTCAAGTAAAGTATGCACCAAGCAACTTCCAACTGGAGGGAGAACTTCAGTCGAATGCACAGTACAATGGAAATAAGATGCAGTGAGGATTTCAAATAGATGTTATCAGCATACAGGTTAAAATGAAATTATGGCACGCAGAGAGTGTGTGTTCGTCTGTCTGACAGGGGTTAAGGGTGACACTTCTAGACAAGGCGTGGTCTCCTAATTTATCGATTGTCTCATTGTCATTGGTAATAACGAGGGTAATATTTATCGTTGAATAATCTTTCAGAAAGGAACGTATTTTAAAGACTCAAATTTATTGTTCAGTTGCTGGATTCCTTAGTTAGGCTGTGGCTTCTAAATGTCCTTGAAATATTTAAGAAAACAAGTAATAAGAACTCGAATGAGTATTAAAAGCAATTTCCAACAAAGAATTTCCAGTTTTTTTTCCAAGGGAAATCATTAAAGATTACAATAAAAGTCATTTCGAATCAGCAATTATGAAAGTTTTTAAAAAAAACAAGACATCATATCCCCTCACTCTACCTCACGCCACGAATGTGTCAACATCATGCGCACCACGCAACAATCTAACATAAGCATTCCCAAAGCGGGAAAACCCCATTAAACATCATTCTGGATGAAATAAAAAGTCATTTCTAATCAATAGTTATGAAAGTAATTAAAACAATTGATATCTACAAATAGCTACTAAAATTACGGGAGTCGAACGAAAAAAAAGATTTTACAAAAATTCTTCCCCCAACATTGCTCTAATTATTATTAGCTATTATTTTGTTTCAACCCAATAGCTGTTATGGTTGGCGATAAATTGGCACAATACTGCCATTTTCTCTTTTTAAAAATATTTTCCAGGAAATTCAGTTAACCTTCTTGGTATTGTTTTGGCCCTTGCTCATCCTTGATACCTACTTTTAACATAATTGCAAAAGTACCGAACCCTCTATCTGGTATGTTTCAGGAGAAGTTGCAGGATCAAACTCTACAGACATTTCAAATACATAGTTAAACACAATTTTTAGAAGGGAAATGAATTTAAAATGTTTAAATTTAAAAAAAACAACAAAAAACAACAACAAAAAACACCATTTTGTGTGTATTAATCTGAAGCTAATTTGTATCCTATTTATAAAGCGCAACAGAAGGGGAGTCTGTAACATGTTGGATAAAATAATGCATTACAGAGACTATTGAATTCTACTGAATGTATACAAATTAGATTTAAATTAAGAAAACGTATGCGTATGAAATTTTCAAAGTAATTTTAAAATATTGAATTGTTGAACAAATTAAAATCCAAAACCTGAACTATTTAGTGATTAAACTTCAGAGCTCCTATGGCTAAAATCTTTAAGTAGATGATTAACAAATAAACAAGGTATAAGTGAGCCTGAGAGAACGAAACAAAACAGCGAACATTACGATCAAATAGTACACAAATAGAATGAATATAAAGAGCAATGAGAGCAGTTCATCTACTAATCTACACGCCTAATTGCAGTTTCACCCATATTTTGTTCACTAAAAACTCTAAGCAGCTTTGAAAAAAATTATTTAAAAAAACGTATAGAAAAAAACGATGAGAAGATAAGATTTGAACCGATTACCTTCAGAAAGGTTGGCCAAAAGTCCAAAAGAGTACCTATTGATGTAAACAGAAAATAATGTTTAATAAATTATATAAAATAGATTGTATAAAAAGCCTTTGTTAGACATGTTCTACCAAGAAAAGAATATTGGTTGTTGTCGAATGGATAGTTCTTTTGAATCGTAACCGAATAAATCATGTTTTAAACATATTAGATCTATATAATAATAAAGTCAGCAATGTCAATTTGTGTGTGTGCCTTGTCTCAGATAAATTCAGCTTACAGTTCCATGACACTTGGCAGAAAAAAATACAGGTTGGTCATAAGGTGTCGCAGAATATAAATTTATGTCTAAAAAATGCTTTATTGTCTGCATTTTAATTATATCCTCATTAGAATCTCATGTAAAACTTTTTTTTTTAAATCAAAATGTTTTTAAACTTTATTTTATAATCGCGAATACTTTTATATATTCCATTAGAATGCACTAATTTGCACATCAACTAACTAACTGATGGCTGACTACGGACCCTGTGCATTTCTGAAACATATGAAAGTATTTTAAAGTTTCTCTTTGGGGCCACGGCTACTACAAGCTGTTGTATTAATCTGTAATCCAGTGGGACTGCGCTCTATTGTTCGACTGTATAAACAAGAATACTTAGGTGGCGGCACATTCTTTCTTGTTTAATTGATCTGTTCTACAGTTTCTCAACACGTAGATTTAGCAAATGATCCCCCCCCCCCCATGTCAATGTACAATAATATAAAAAAAATCCATGTAAATATCTTAAATCCTCCAGTGTTGTATGATGGCTTGATCCACGGATTATCCCGTTCACTACACGGAACACAGAGCACGAGATGAATTGACTGCCGGTTTGGAATTGATAATTTGGAGTTGACAGGGAGATAAAAAACACGTTATTATTTTTATTTAAATTTTAAAAAAAAATATTCAATTTAGGATTCAGTTCATCTAGTAAAGTTTCTCTCCCCTTAAAACTTAAACTAGTCATGACTAATCCTTCATGCCAATATTGTCAAGTTAAGATTTCGTGTTTTTAAAAGTAGCAACTACTTATAAAAGTATGCGGTTTTATTCAAAAGAAAGATCTTTGGCTGCTCCCTTACAAGAATTTTTTTTAAAACCCGAGTGGAGTCTTCACAACTATTAATTAACGGAATGAAACTTAACATTTTTGCTTCAATCTGAAAGACAAAAAGGAACAAATTCAACAAAACAATCATTCCATCAAAAATTCCATGAGGGTGCAATATCAGTATGGTTTGAAAACTTCTAATACAACATCGAGACTTCAGGTGTACCTAATTGTTGGAGAAACTGTTTTAATACGGATGCTCCACCTATACAGAGGATTATTGCAAGTGATGCAGCGTTGACAGGCCACGGCTATTGGGGTTCCACGTAGTGGCGGATTCAGCTTTGTCTGCGTGGGGGGGGGGCGCCAGGAGCATATCAGGGGGCGCCAAAATTTTTTACTAATAACAGATCATTGGGTAAATACTAGGGCTGTTAACGATTAATTTAAATTTAATTGTTAACTTTTGAAAAATTAACGATTAATTAATCGTTAATTTCGATTAAAGCCAAAAAATTTAATTTATGATGTCATAAGTAACACTTATTTAACGTTCTTGATGAAAATCTAAATAAAACTGGAATGTCTCCTTTATATATCAACTTTTCACCAACTACGCAAAAGTGTGTTGACATTAATTGGTTCAAATGATGGGCGGGTCTAATTGACAATATAACCAGCAGAACTGAACAATCATTGACATGGAACTGATGTAGCTGGTATGCTCAAAACGGACTTGGCAAGGAATGACATTATCAGATATTGGTGTTTATTAACTTTCCACCATTGTACAGGATTAATGGATTAAAAAACGTTCATCTCCATTTTGTAACGCAGTAATTCATCAGAAGAGCTGTCGTTATTTCTGTCTCTAAGTCAAACTTCATTACTACCATTAGCTTAATACGCTTTTCATTTGGTTTGATAAGTAGACAAACTTTATCAAAATTTTGAACTTTCTCGTCAATCAATAGTCTAAAATCAAAATGTACGTGTAATCCGTCTGTAATCTTCAGGAAATTCATTATTTAACAGGCAGTATTAAAAAAAAAATATTTTTTTATTTTTTTTTCTTCCAATTATTTGTAAGTGATGGGTCAATTAATCGTTAAAAATAATTTAATCTTTAAACATTTTTAATGATTACTCGAGAAACTAATCATACATTTCTGCAGCCCTAGAAATAATAATTAGAAGCCTACTAATTTGTACTAATTTAGTAAATATAAACAGATATGTTTTCAAAATAGTGACGTATATTTATTTCAATAGTATATTTTTTTAATCTAAGAAAGAAACTTAGTTTATGCGAATTTGTATAGAGCCCTGGGCCTTATTTGCATTCCTTTCTACTTGAAGCGAAACGATTTATCGTTGATTCAAAGTCAAAGTTCTCATGTTCATTTGAAATTATTGCCAATCCAGACAGACGCTCATTTTTCATTTTTGAGCGCAAATAATTTTGATGATTTTCAATCATTGCTATCAGGAAGATTCAAGTAAATTTTAATATAGAGTATTGACAAATTAGGGAGACCTGATGCCATTTATTTTTCAAACAAGAATGGTTGAGAGTCTTTAAGTTGTAGCTCAGTAGTTGTAGATAGTGATGGACGTTGTGATGGACGTTGGGATGCATATAAATCTTTAAAGGTATAATATTAAACGATTGCTTCTTCAAGGTTAATGTGTTTGTAAATTTTGCATCAACTTCGAAGAGAATCTTTATTTTCTTCCAACATTTTTAATGGACCAATACAATAGAAATAAATAGCTGTGCCCCTAAAGTCATTAAATCGGTCATCTATTTATTTTAGTAGTGTATCAAAGATGAAGTATGTTTCAGATTTTAAACGGCTAGTGGGATCATCAGCCCTTTCATCTCTACTCAGTTCACCTGCCAAACTTTTATTTTTTGCAAATTTGAGTTTCTTTAAATTTTGTTTTTAACATCTAGTTTGGAGCAATTTTCGTTAATAGATTAAAAGACATCTACTTTCAGAATTTTAAAAAGCTTGATCGCTTCTCTTTTCAACAAACTAATTTCTTTCAACATCGATCAATCGTTTTGCAATTGCAATGTCAAATACTCTTGCGCTACAAGTGGTTTGATAACACGAAAATATCAACCAACTTTTGTACAAATAGCATCAGAAAGAACAAAGAATATTTGTTATTAAAACAGATAGTCCCACAGCTTCTGCTCTGACACTTCATCTATGTTATGTTGATTCCCCTGAATTTATATCTTCTAGAGTGGCTAGAATAGCAGAGAATGATCCAACAACTGCATCAACAGCATGCTTATGGCTTGCCCATCTTGTATCAGAAAGTCATTTCTGCGCTTTTACTTTTGATTCATATTGAGATTTATGATGTTTTTTTAAGAGTATGTAGACGTGGTAAACAAGACGTAAAGAATGCATACAACCTTTCAGCTGAGCCAAAAAACAACTGTACATTACTGTTTACTGACATTGCTTCAATAGTGACCAAATTCAAAACCTGGGCACAACATTAGGTGAAAGTTTTAAGTCCACTCTTAATTCCAGACATCACAGATGCGCCATCGTATGCCTTTCCTCCACAGATTGTGATATCAATGTTTCGCTTTTGTAATGTGTAGTTCCTTTAGAATCTTCTAAGCAAATGCAGATTTGCAGCATTTCTGTTTACCGAAGTATACAAGCCTATAAATCTTTCAACATTTCTTAATTTTTAAACTGAACGTAAAGTGACATCTGATCACTTTTAGATATATTAATGGTTGAATCAATAATTAAAGAAAAGAAATGTGAAGACTTAACTTTATTATCAATTGCTGCTGATAATTCAAGTGCAAATGATTGAATTAAATCAATTTCCACATCATTACTGAAATAAATTTCATTTTTCTTTTTAAACTTTAGATGACTGTCCAAAGTGGACTCATAGTTGGCTAATAAACCTAACATTTAACGAAAATGTCCTGTATTTCTACAGCTACCATCAATAAAGCAAGATTGTTCTATGTGTCCTCTGTTTTGCTAAAACAACGTCACGCCTATCGTTCGTTTCAATGCTTCTCTATTCTTTTCCACTTGGCGACGCTCCTGACTGACCAAACCCGATATTACACATTTGAAATACGATATTTAGCAAGCCAATATTGTCACATTGTAGTTATGTGATTGATTAAAAGTTTCGTGTTTAACAAATTTTTTTCTGCTCTAGTTACACCTTTTTAGTGTTCATTAAGGGCGTCTAAGGGCGCCATTTAGACCCAACTCGAGCGCGGGGGGGGGGGGGGGGGGGGGGTGACCCGCCCCCACTGCCCTATAGCTAAATCCGCCACTGGTTCCACGCATCGCACAGAGGCAATTATTTCCCCAACTAGTGTTAGGAACCCATTCGGAGCTGGGTGGACTCAGGGACGTCCTAGGAACAGATCCTTGCCTTAATATGGATTCAAACCCGTGACCATTGATAGGCCGACCAGCGCGTATGCCACTCGACAACTGTGCCCCCTAATACTGACTAATACTAATAGTATATTATATTACTAACTCTAAGTCTATATATACCTATATTAGGGCTCTTAATGATTAATTTAAATTTAATCGTTAACTTTTGAAAAATTAACGATTAATTAAACGTTAATTTGAATTAAAGCCAAAAATTAGAAATGTACGTTGTCATAGGAAACACTTAATTCATCAGAGACGGAAAATGAGACAGCTCTTCTGAGTCAAATTCCGCTATTTTTTATGTTATTTTTTACCTTTTGACTTCCAATAATTTGTAAACATTAAAAAATAATTTAATCGTTACCATTTTTAAACGATCAATCAAGAAATTAATTATTAATTTCCACAGCCCTTACATATATGTGTAGACATAATTATTCTTTACATAAAAGCAACAACACATTAATAGGCTAATGCAGAGTTTTTGTAGTGAGAGCAAAGTTCCACCACCCACCCTCTTTTTTTAAATTGTCCTAACTTGTCACGATCTCTTACGATGCTACCACAGCCTGAGCACCTCGTGAGACCAAGATGAGAGATCCCCGCGTGTTTCAGATTCCCAGCCACTATCTAGCACCTCGTGAGACCTAGATGAGAGATCCCCGTTTGTCTGTTTCAGATTCCCAGCCACTATCTAGCACCTCGTGAGACCAAGATGAGAGATCCCCGTTTGTCTGTTTCAGATTCCCAGCCACTATCTAGCACCTCGTGAGACCTAGATGAGAGATCCCCGTTCGTCTGTTTCAGATTCCCAGCCACTATCTAGCACCTCGTGAGACCTAGATGAGAGATCCCCGTTCGTCTATTTCAGATTCCCAGCCACCACATGTCCACCAGATTTTAGGGTAGTAGTTGGAATTATATCATATGGATTGTTTAAATGTATAATTTTATTCCAGTGAAAAACTCAAGATTTTTAACTATAACATTTCGTTGTATGTATGGAAAACCAAGAAATTCAGGGAAGCATATAAACCCCCCCCCCCCACACACACACCAAAACACATCATGTTTTTAAAACCGATCATCAGCTGTTTCATTTATCATCATTTAACCAGGGAAATGAGTTATAAATGGTTAAATGATGATAAATGAAACAGCAGATGATAAATGAAACAGCTGATGATCGGTTTTAAAAATAAGATTTTGCTCAAATGTGGTTCATGGGAAATGAGTAATAAAATGAACCGCATTTGAGCAAAATCTTATTTTTACTGCACTAATGGCAAGGTTAAATACACAATTTTCAAAAATTTTATTACAACAAAAACATGTTATTCTTATTTCTACTGCAATTACTGATATGATTAATTACACAATTTTCAACAATTTCATTATAACAAAATAAATATTTTAAATGTAAAAATTAACTTTCATATAGTGATATTTTATTCTGAAATGTATCTTTAGTTTACACAAACACACAGTTTCAAACAAACACCTGATGTTCATGTTTTCTAATTAAAATTAAGTCAAATCATTACAAAAATGGTCATTTTATTGATATTAGCACATTCTTAAGGTATTATAATTCAAAACATATGTTTACCACAAAATTGTCATGTTTAATTGACAGATTTTTTGTTTTTGTGTTGTTTTTAATGTGCTTACTTGTTTTATTTTTCTTTGACAGAACTAAATATGGAATGTCTGGACTTCTTTCAGTGCAATATGTGAGTATGTTACTAATTTAGTTTTTATTTGCAGGCTTAAAGAAGGACTGCTATAATGTAACATAGTAGTTATAAGTTACATAATCAATGTAAATTTTGATGGCAGCCTTTGGTGTTAAAGAAAAAAAGCATAGTGAAGAAATGAAGGACTTAATGCTGAAAAATCCTATTTTTAAAGTGTTTATTTTTAAAAATTATTATATTGCATTGCATAATATATGCTTAAACTGTAAGAAAAAAGTTTTGTAAAGAGTAAAGAGAAAGTGGACAAGAAAATTAATTGATCATCAGTAATAAATTGATTTAAGACACAAGAAAGATCAGCTCTTAATTACCAGAGACAGCTTTATTTTTTAATTCTCTCCCTTTTGGTTGAGAGCTCATATATAACTTGTAATTGGGAGAGAATCATTTTTTCACTTATAATGTTTCCCAATGGACAGAAAATTGCTAGTATGCAAATGATTTGTTTTAAAAAGAGTATCTATTTTCAAGATAATTTTTGTGACACCATGAAAGGGGTGGGTGTAAACAAAGTGAAAGATCAAAAAAAAAAAAAAGGGGGGAAAAAATCAATTCTGATAAAACTTTTAAAAACATGTAACTCTGAAAATATTTTTCATTTCTCTAATCAGTAGAATGGTTATTGAACAGTGACACTTTTCTCATTTAGATGAGGATATAAAACATAGTTAAGAAATAAAATTTAAAAAAAAAAGAGATTTAAATTGCAACAGAAAAGATGAAAATTAAACCTAGCACTAGCCTTTTTTCATTGCTAGTGAGACAGTTAAAACCTTTTATTTCTTCTTAAAAAATGTTGTTTAAAAAATATATTTAGTTTGACTTTTATAATGACAAATTGGCTGTAATAAAATCTACTGGCTGTATGTGTAGTGAAACTGTCAAAATTGGTTTAATAGTGATTTAAAAGTATATATATATATTGGCATAATACATTTTGTATAACATACATCATAAATGAACCTAATGTATTTGCACATAAGAGTAAATGAGATGTAGCTAAAATAATATCTCTGATGGGTACAAAAGTAATGATACAGAAGTATAAAAAATGAAATGTTAGTTCTCCTGAACTAAACAAACATTGTAATTGTACACATAATTTAACAGCGTCCAGTAATGATGACTGAATACAAGATTTGAAGCTTTAGTTTAATAAATAGCATGTTTGAAGATTTGATAATAATCCCTGAGTTTTACATTGACACATGCTGAGTATGGTGACACATTTTTAATTGCATTACATATTTGTTAATGTTCAATATTTAAAAAAATGCCCATTATTACCTGGATTGGTTCAATGATATTTTGTGGAATAACGAAACTAGTGAAACAGCACTAAAGACAATGATTAAATTAATTATTTTTTTAAAAAATTAAATGCTTTATTAAAAGTTTTGTCAAATAAAAATTAAAATACAAACAATACTGTTAAAACTATTAGGTGATTAAGAGACTTACTTAAAATCTAAATGGCAGATGAACAATTATGATATTTAATAGTTTTGATTACTTAAAAGTCCAATTGACATGGATATATAATTATTTCAACTTTGATAAAAATCAAATGTAACCTTAAAAAATATACACTGATGAGTGTATGGGCTTGATAGCAAAAAAAATATTATAATATCTATGAACAACTCCACTTTTAATTCTAGAAATTAAGTAGAGAACTAACATATTTTGTTTAACCCTGAATAAAAAAAATAACATCCAATTTTGATTTAATTTACAGGTATTTCATTTAATTA
This sequence comes from Radix auricularia, assembly GCA_002072015.1. NCBI lineage: Eukaryota > Metazoa > Mollusca > Gastropoda > Lymnaeidae > Radix > Radix auricularia. Next base: position 12,607 of record MUZC01001764.1, on the reverse strand, counting down.
AAAAAAACAACATATGTTACTTAAATGTTATGGCATCTATTAATTAGCTGTTTAAGCAATAAAGAATTTAAATCAATGCAATATTTGATCTATGAAAAATACTGTTCCCCGTAAATCCAAGCTAAGTAGGATTTAATTCAATCTAACTATAAAAAAAAAAACTTGTTATAGTATATATGTATGCTTCAATGCACTAAATCAATAGATTTCATTAAATGTGTGTCATAATTGAATTAGTAAATAGGTTTTGAATAATTACATAAATATACTGGTGTTTATAAAAATTGAAAAACATATCAGCTCTAATATAATTAGTATTAACAGAAGAAAGGGCCAATTAAATATAATTGTACCACATTTGTTGCATGGTATTGAGATTTTTCTTTGCTTTAGAAATAAAAGTCATGGTTGGAAGAAAAAAACTACAAATAAGGAGAAAAATATTTGTCAAACATTTTTTTTGTTTCAAACTAAAACTGAGATTCAACATTTAAAAAAAATTAACAGCACATTTCAAGCAATTGCAAAAAATTTGAAAAAAAAAGCTTTAAAAAATAACTAAGAAATTGGGACTGAAAATATTTTAATTACTCTTACAAAATAAATTCATCGTCTAATCGAACCAAACCTTTCCATATAAAATAATTTATAATAAAATACTTCAAAATAAAAGATCTGGATGGAGAGCATATTAAACAGATATGATAACTGTTGTGGCTAATACTCACAAAATTAAAACCCAATTTATAAAAAATCTTAGTCTAATCCAAGTGAATTGCAGAATTAGTTGTTTTTTTAATGATATATATTTATTTGTATAAAAAGTGAAGTGTACTAAAAACATAACCCTAAATAAAATGAGATAAAAGTTAAGGGATTGAATGGGGATGAAACAGAAATAAACACAAGTAATAATGAGAAAAATGAGAAATTTTTAAACCATTAAAATTAATTTTTTCATAAATAATATTTTTGGCATATAGTTCCTTTGTTATTTTTAGAATGATTCCGTATCAACGTAGTGAAACAAATAAAAATAATAAATATGTAGAAAAATATATTACTAACAACATAGATTACAGATGAAAAGGACATCCATAAAATATGTCATGCGCTAGAGGGATTAGGGGGTGTAAGAAAGTTTGTGACGGGGGGAGGGGTGGTCTCCAGCCATATGTGATGTCACAGTGTTTTATATTAAACTTTAATTATTTAAATAAAAAACAATATTTTGTTCGAAAGTGTGACATACTTTAGGGCGGTTCTGAGATTTTTGATGGTTTGTGACAGGGGGGAGTTAAAAATGGCCAAAAATAGCGTGACATACTTTATGGAAGGCCCCTAAGTTGAAAATTCATCCTTTTGTGACAACAAATTGATTTACAGATCAAACAAATTTTCATCACCTTATCATTAATCACTGAAAACATGTAGCTTCAATTCAATGATAAATGTTTTAATTATTTTAAAAAGATAATTGTAAGTTTTAATGAAACACAAATATCAAAATTTTATTTATAAAGTATAAACTAAAGGTAGCAAATTTGTGATTTTTCCCCTCGTAAAATGTTAGTTTAAAATATTTAAGCAGCAAAATATATTCATTACATAGAAACAGATTTTTGAAAAGAAAACAGTTTCATTTTGCTCTTTCTTAAATTATATTAATATTATTTTAGTCATTTTTACAGATGTTTCTTTAAGGATACAATAACTTTTCAACTTACTGTACAAATGTTTGGTAATATACAGTCTTTCAGTGGGTATTTTTCAATCCCAGATGTTTCTAAAATAATATAATTTTTGCCCTGAAGCTGAATTTCACATTATCTGATTTATCTCCATGAAAATCTAAACAGCATTTTGTTGTTGATTGGAAGTATCCACCTCTGATGTTTCTAGTGGAGTATCACCATTAGGTATCTGTAACAGGCTAGTTTCCAACACGTCCCCCCCACCTTGCTCTGTGGCCAAACCTTTTTTAGTCAAGATATTGATAGGGCTTAAATTTTCATCTTCTTTCAAATGAAGATGCAATCTGTCTGGGAGTGGAACTCCCTTTGTTTCTTTCAAGAACAGCATCAGGAAGCTGCAGACCACAGCCAAAATGGCAAAGATGGTAAATGGGACGTGAATTGTGGTCTGACCCTGTGTAAATTTTTATACAATTTTAGTTAAAAAATGCATGTTTTAATAATTTAATGGCACTCTTTTTTTAAAAAAACAGAATTTTCACTGTGGAATTTTCCAGTCCTTCAAAATTAAAAATGTTTTATGCTAATTGGTTGAATGAAATAATAAAGCAAAAAACTCTGTAGCGATCAGACAAAAAAACAGTGCTGTTTTCTCTGAATTATTTATAAACAATTTTTTTAAAATAGTTCGTAATACAGCAACAAGTTTATGCTTCATTCATAATACATTATTTACTTAAGGGTATTGTTTTCTTTACATATTTGAGCAATAATTTTAGATTAATAAAACACAGCCAAAAATAATTTCATTTTCTTTACTTCTCACACAGAAGTTTGCACTTATTTTATTTGGGACAGACTGATCCCTTTAATTAATATCAGAATTGTTTAACAATCAGAGACTCACCAAAAATCCAAACTGTGGAGCCACAATTCCACCAACTCTAGCTGCCATGGAACATGCTCCTATTCCAATATTTCTGAATAAACAATTTTAAGAAAGTTGAGAAGCAGCCAACATTCTTTTAAAAAATTATGTTTCCGTATTGTTGTCATGATTCTATAAAGTTAATTTTAAAAATAAAACTGCAAATCAAAAAGGTTTAAAATCTTTGCCAAAATATTTGGCTAATGTAATTCCATTTCAAGTGGTCTCATTGACTCTCTCTTCCATATTTCTAAATAATTTCTCATGACTATTGCCCTGATTATATCTTATTTTGTTATGTCTTGTGAACCATCTTCAAATCTGGCTTACCTTTCATTCACACTGTGATAAAAATCGGCAAATAAATGAAAAAGTTACATTTGCTGTATGTCTGTAATGCAATATTACTCGGTGCTATTTTTTCACCATTTATCTTAGAATTCAGATAGCTAAAACCTTCAACACTCTTTATTTACAAAAATTTGAATGTTCCCCTCACCACCAGTGTTGCGATATAGTTAATGGATGACCCCAATATTTTTAATTCCAAGGATGAATATTGACTTACCTTATAACAGTTGGAAAAGTTTCTGCTGAGAAAATCTGCACTGCTGCCCAGGCTCCAGCAATACAAGACTTTCCAATCATAGCCATAGTCAGAGTTAAAGCTGATAGAGTTACTAAGTTACCTTTAATGAGAAAACAATTTTGATAGACTTCAATATTTCATTTACAATATACCCCTTCTATATCCAGAAAAAAAATACTCTGTGAGTTTTGACATCAATAGACTACACAACTATTTTTCTCTCCTGCTATACTTCTAAGACTGCATATTTATATTATGTAAATAACAGTTAAGCGGAATCTTACCACTTAAGGCAATAATGAGAATGGAGAAACATGCGAGTCCTGAACTGAGCATTAGAAAGAAAACGGTTTTGCGTCTACCGAAATGGTTGTTGCTGAAAAGTACAAAGAAAAGTGCTGGTATCTCCACAATTCCTGATATGAAAACATTGATGTACCTGTCACCAACCAAATTTTTACTGTTGAAGTTGTGGCCATAATAAACTGAGCTTGACACAAACCTGTAGAGATTTTGAGCAATAAAATTATAAATATACATGATTCAACATGTAAAATTCAAGCAGGCAAAGAAATTAAACAAATACTTCAAACCCATATCCTGACCTTTGATGTTTGAAACCCTCCCCACCCTCAACTAAAATTCTTAGTTTTAAAGTAATGCAAAGAATAAAGGAATCAATATTTTTTGGGATAAAATCTAGGGGTGTGCCGGAATCCGGTCCGGAATCCGGTTCCGCCGGATTTACATGTATCCGGAACAACCAGAATCCGGAATATACAGGATTTCGGAATTTGCCAGATTTTGTGACTCACCGGATCATAATCAGAAATAAAAGTACAAATTCTCTTTCCCGAATTCCACACGATCACGATACATTAATCGATTGTTTCGAGCGCTGAGCTTGTTTAATATTCCGAACATACCAGAGTCAAGGGCTAGAGTCAGCACCGCTAATAGTGGCCAATCGGCCCAATCCCATACATGATAGTGCGGGGATGAGTAATTATTATTCGTGATGTCATCTTAACCGCAATCACCAATGACGTTGTAACAGAAATAATAAGCAACTATACTGCCCAAGCGCCTGGCCGCCAGCCCGCCACCTTACCGAGCACGGCAGACGACCATCAAATTGCGTCAAGCCAGCAGGCCTGTGCTGACCTAGCCTATCTATGAATACTTTTAGGGACATTGCGCCATCTCTGATTGGCTGGTTGGTTACCACTTGGTTACCTAACGCTCTTTGGTTTAGACGACGGTATGACGTAGGCCCACGGCGATCAGCTGTTACAAAATATTGCGCCACATTGAACGCTTGAAATTGAAGTGGAGTTTATACTAAGGTTGTTAAGACCGCTCGTTTTTTAGGACCGGCTAACAGTGATGGTTAATTGTCTTTTTTAATTTTTATTTTGAGCACTCCAATCTAAATATGAGGACCGGTTCAATCGCTCGTTAAAGTTAGCGAGGCATTTTTCATTAGTTTCAAAAACCAACGCCTCGCCCCGTCCGTTGTGACGTCATGTTTACCTCTCGTGTGTGATGCCGGTCAGCTCAGTCAAATCGCATATTAAAATTAATAATAAAAATTAATAATAAAATTATGAAGCTACTGAGTAAACAATGATGATAAAATGGAATTTATTTTTAAAAAACATTATTTTTCTATCGCCAACTCGCCAGAATAATTGAATTTTGCGGCGCACACGTTTCCCCTCCCCGTTTTTTCTGTTCAAATAGGGTTTGAGCCACACTCGCCGTACTATTAATGTGATAATCAAATGCCTTTGACTAGCAGGAAAACTGTCACTAAAAGACCGAACTAAAATTTGTGGGCCGATTAATCACCCGGTATCTTTGCTACGTCTTTCTAATACCTATCGTAATATAGGTACATGCACTTCATTAAGCGGCATGCGCCGATAAGTTTTTTGAATGCCTGAAACAGACTATAAACCGGTGATCAGAAAATGCCGATATGTCACGGGGTCATATGCTTTTATAGCTTTCTTTGTCTTTATGAGACACAGACTATAATTAATATAAATAGAAACAGCCAAAATCCGGAATCTGGATCCGGCGGATTTCGCATAAGAAAATCCGGAACCGGATCCGGTTGAAAAAAACGGATACGGCACACCCCTAATAAAATCTCAAAATACAATAAATAATAATTTTATCATATGTTTTCCGACAGACATTAATTACGTTTTCTAATGAGCACTACTTATATATCTTTGGTGTCATAGAAAATAAATGGGCCTTTAAGACTTGGTAGCACAGGCATTACAAATATATTGTTATCTGGTATTCAATTAGTGTTTTTCTTTCTTATAATAAAAATTGAATTCAAATGTTTATATTTAATTTTATTATAATAATCTTTAATTTTCTGTCATGTGCAGATTTAAAAAAAAAAAAAAATAATAAAATCTAATTGGTAATGGCTTACCATCCAAACATACAAATTAAAGATCCTTTGGTTAAAGTTAATGAACTGCAGAGATGCCAATAAGAATATTTCTTTTCTTCATCCTTTCTGATCCTTTCTCTCTGAAGAATATACAAACATTACTGTCACATTTTATTTTCTTGATGGAATCTTTGGTCAGAAAAGGAAACAGGCACGTTAAAAAAATATGTTAATTTCAATAACAAAAAAAAGTGTAACTTTTTTAAAAACTTATTTTCTTATCAATACTAAAATTTTGAAAAGGTTTAAATATAGAATGACTAAGTCATTTAATAATTTTTTTATTTTAAAAAAATGTTTTACTGCCTTTTGATTTAGTAGATTTGCCACAGTAGAGTTTCATTTCGTAAATAAAATTTTCACCAAGTAAATTTTTCAAAGATTTTTTAAAATTTATTATATTTTAAATTTGATCAATAAATTAAATTTCGTGACAATGCTTGATAAATATGATAAACCTTGTCAAAACAAAACATTTTTAAGTATGGAAGATTTTATCATATTTTGAAGTTGGAATAACAAATAATTTCCTGTTTGATTATTTCGACACTATTATTGACATTATTTTGTAATCTCAGATTTCCGTTGCTATAAACTTTCGAAATATTATATAATAATGTATAAATCTTACTGTTCACACAAATCATGGTTTCAAATATGATAAATTTTATAGTCATGAATTTAACAAGTGCAAGTACATTAAAAGTACTACAACTACAACATAAGTTTCCAATATTTGTTAAATCTGTCTTATGATATTCTCTCCCTTTTTTAAAAACATAACTGCCTCTTTATAAGAGTGTTAATTAATTATTACTAATAACTAATTTTACAAACCCATGCTGCCAAAAACATCAAAATGATTGAATGTGTTCAATTAATTCCCAAAGATTAACAGCTTCAAACAATTGATAAGCTTAGAAAATCACTTTCTCTTAAATTTAAAAAAAATGCCCTTTTCATTCTTTGATAGGATTAAAGGAAACACATAAGTAGCATAGTAATCAAGATAGCCACAACATATTAAATATGGAGAGTTGGAGTAGAATATTCTCAACAGGTTCACAAGTTTATGCCTTTAAATAAAAGGGACAGATATAAAAAAAAGACTTGCTAAGAGGTTTATCTTACCTTCACAAATTGATCTAATCCACTCAGATCAGGAACTTGACGTTTGTTAAATTTTGCTGCCTTTATCAGTATGTCACTAGCTTCCTTAAGGTGGCCCCGACTTAATAACCACCTGGGACTCTCATCAATCAGCCTACAAAGGAATGCACACATTAGACATTCCAATTATTATTTGTTTCCTAAGCCTTCAACAATAAATTAGTGTGTATTAATTTTAAATTCCGATTTAAGCAATTTACTTCATCACCGAGACTCCTACGAGGCCTGTTAAGTTATTCGGCATATAATTAAAGAATGCACTCAGGGATTCCTAGACTGCAGTAGCCAATATAAGCATAGGCACTCACCACCACAAGGGTAACAGTGTGATGCTAGTTGCAGACATGGCAATATCTAAATGTCTCCAGTTTCTCAGAAAATAAGCCCAGGGTGCTAAAGTCATGAGACCCACAGCCCAAAAACCTATACAGCCACAAAATGTTCGCCATTCAGGTGTCACAAATTCCAATGGAAGCACAAAATTAACAACTAGACAACCTGAAATTTATAATAAAAGAAATTTGTTTTTGTTTTAATTGTCACAGAAAAAGAAAAAAAAATAACAAAAAAGACCATACTGATGTTAAGTATAAAATAAAATTGATAAAGGAATTTCTAGCTTACCACCAATAAGTCCTCCGACAACAAATCTTAAGGCTGCATAAATTTCCCAGCTAGGAGCGAATCCTGTGCTGAACCAAAAAATTATGAGCAGTGCATATTCAATGAATAAAACTTTTTTTCTACCAAAGATATCTGCTAGTTGACCAGTGACAAGTGCTCCTATCAAAACTCCTACCATTTGCAATGATGTTATGAGTTCACTAATGTACTTTGAGTCACAAATCAGATGCCACTGCAAAAAAAAAATCAAATTTAAAATAATAATTTTAACAAATGATAAAATTTAATGGTTTTCAGGTAAGTCAGCTCCCCAGCAGTTAATGTAAACTAAGATATGATATTATTCTCATCATACTGTATACTGTACAGTTTTTAAATGGTTGTCTCATCCTGAAGCAGGAGAAAAATTGTTTAAAATAAGTCCTAAGGTTTCACTTAAAATTGTGAAAAACACTAGTCAGTAAATGTTATATTTTCATAGACAATACACAAGTATCAAAATTAGATGACAGCAGCCAATATGACGTGGCATTTAAACCTTTCTTTTTCAATAAGCATAGTAATTTTTAACAAACAAAAATCAAACCAAAATTAATGAGATTTCAGAACACAAGTACCAACCTCAGTAACAATTGATGTAAAGTCTTGATGGAATTGTATAGTTTGACACGCATTTTTATTACAAGTGTCTGATGTTTTATTTACTTCTGATGAAGCACAAAAAAATCCTGGATTGGCAGCAGAAAATATTGGCACTAGCATTGCCCATGCCAGTGGAGTTTCAAATAAGGAAACCAAAATAAAAGTTCGTATTTGATATGGTCCGAATGGTCGGATCTTTTGAAGTATATTCTCATATTCTGACATGTTAAATTTGGGCTGTCTTTAATCTCAAAAATGACTTAAATCTTTAACACCATTGAATCTGTGAATACAAAAATTTATAATGAATGATAATTTTTCTAAAACCAAAAATGAATGGTTGGCCTATTTTTTTTTAAAAAATTATGAAATATTATTCAGTACACAATAACTTCCAAAATGTTTTAAATGGTAACTACATCTCGTGAAAGCAGTGGAATGGAAGAGTGCAAAATAACAGAACAAAATATGAAATCCAGGTAATAAGCTAATCCAGACTAAATGAAGTTATGGTTAGCTGGTCCTGATCATGCCTGATGTAAGGACCAGTTAACTGTTAACAACCTTAGTCCTCTACAAAACATACTTTTTTTTATAAATAAACAGAGTCATACAATACTCACATATAGTATATATAGATTAATATTAATATACTAAAATTATTGACTAATTATTGTTTGATGGATCAAAGATAGCAGCCGCGTCGAGGACAGCCCTATTGCTAGGTTTGAAAACTGTATACTGTATACACTGCCCGATTATGCTAGATACTAGTAAATTGGTTTAGTTTAAATTTTTTTAAGTGATTTTTTCCAAAATGGAAGTTATTAAAAAATTAGGATTATGGTTAGGTTTAGTTGTAGAAGTAGGTCTTCAGAAAGTTTCATATAAACAAAAGTGGCGGCCTGATCGGCTTAATGAATTTAATTAATAAAAAAAAAATGTAGGCCTAACTTACTAAAAACTAAGACTAAGACAATAGCTGCCGCATGTCAATAGCCAGTTTACGTTTTACTGTTGTAAAAAGTAAGTAAGTGTAAGTACTAAGTACTTAGTGACTTAGTGTAAGGTAAGGCTAGCCGGCCAAAGCCAAAGTACTTTCATTTCATTTGTCAGTTAAGACTTAACTTAAAAGTAAAAGAAATACCAAAAAGCCTAATGACTAATTAAATGCCTAATTAGCCTAATAAGTTTAATACTAATAATATTATTAGTATATAATAGTAATAGGCGTAGCACACGGTAAGAGCAAGACTTAAAATACAATTTCAACTCATTTAGTCCACTTTCACTTACTTGACATGACTTAATAATTTACTTAATAACTTAATAATTAATTTTATGGTAAACTTTTGATTTTCATTTCGGTTTATTTAAAATTATTTCTTATTTTTTAGACAGATAAATTGCGCTGAAATAAGAAATTACCTAATTCTTCTGTACCTGTATGATGGAAAATAAGTAGATCACGCTTTCATAAAGAAGTCCAAAGTTCACCGCTACATGACTACATGTCGTAGAGAACCACTCCATGCTTCGCCGAAGTCATTGGCAAGAATGGTGATGCAAGACGATAGTGACGGAATATAAACAAACAGTAGGCTTTTCAAAGTACGATTATTTTTAGTATCGATCTTTTTTAAATAATTTTTTTTAGAGTTAAATATCAGAGACAGCGCTTTGATTTTTGGGGAGCTGATTCCATTTTGCATTATAAAATTTCTTCCTTTGTTAAAAGATTAAGCTAAAAATAAAATCAGAGCTCTAGTCCCTTCTACTAGATTAATTTTTAGGCCCTAGGTGGCTGCCTAGTTTGCCTGTGCCTAAAGTCGGCCGGGGGTGGTGGAGAGATTGTGTACCGCACTTTGATTACATGTTGTAGTTTAGTTAGGCCTGTTAGGATATGGATTTTAGCGCATTTTCGAGAAGTCGAATGCGCTATTGCACCCGTTTTGTCCGTCCGTCCGTCATCACCCAAGATCTCAGCATCCATAAGTCCTAGACCCATGATGTATATATGTTTTTTGTATGCCCTGACCTGCCATTTGTGCATCAACACTCAGTTACTCGATCCGTTAAAAAAAACCCGTTAAAACTACCAAAAAACATTGCGAATCGAGAGATAACACTGGCGCAGGCAACGGCCGCCATTGCCGGAAGTCTTAGTATTATCAAAAGTATTAGGTTTTTTTTTGTTGACGTCATTAGAATATGTGTAAAAGTTTAGAGAGTTTTACGTCATCATTTGTGGTATATTCATTACACAAGAAAATTCATAAAAATATGTTTAAAATCTAAACACAATTACTGATAACTACATAATGCTGATATCTAACATAAGTACTGATACATAATACGAAAATGCGCTAACACGTCCTGAGTTCCAAAAGGGACCAGGCTTAACATGATTTTTTTTACATTGGATGCATTGATAATTGTATGCGTGTTATTATTTTAATGTTAAGCCATGAGAGCCCAGTTTCATACTATGGTACAACGCTAGACTATATAAATTATCAATCTACAATTAATATTATACAGAGAGGAGATAAAGTACGAAAGCCTATGTAACGCCACTCTTTAAGAAAGGTGATAAGTCAGACCCTGGTAATTACAGACCTGTATCACTTACTAGTATCACATGTAAATTACTGGAACACATAATATATAGCAGAATAGTTAACCACCTTGACAAATATAATGCCCTATGCCCACACCAACATGGCTTTAGAAAGAACAGATCATGTGAAACACAATTGATAGGCTTAATAGATGATCTATCAAAAGGCAAAAGGCTTAGATAATAATGATCAAATAGATACAATATTACTAGACTTCTCAAAAGCATTCGACAAAGTTCACCACCTTAGTTTACTCAAAAAACTTAAATACTTTGGAATCTCAGGTCCCTTACATCACTGGATCCAAGATTTCCTATTGGGTAGGGAGCAAACTGTAATAATTAATGGTTCTAAATCTACACCAATAAAGGTTAACTCAGGAGTTCCACAAGGAACTGTCCTAGGTCCCTTACTATTTTTAATTTATATAAATGACTTACCCAACAATATCTCAACAGGAACTAAAGTTAGGTTATTTGCTGATGATTGTATAATCTATAGAACAATCAAGTCAGAACAAGATAGCAAAATTTTACAAAAAGACTTAGATGAATTAATAAAATGGGAAACTAACTGGAGTATGTCCTTCCACTCAGAAAAATGTCAACTGCTAAGAGTAACAAAGAAAAAGAAACAAATAAATTCAAAATATTTCATTCATGGAAAAGAACTAACCCAAACTAAAGATGCGAAATACTTAGGAGTCATAATAAATGAGAAACTATCTTGGAATCCCCATGTCAATGAAGTTATTAAAAAATCAAACAAAACCTTAGGCTTTATAAAAAGAAACTTTTACAAATGTAACAAAGATATAAAACTAAAATGCTATCTCACCCTGGTGAGACCTATACTAGAATATGCATCTTCAGTATGGGACCCATCCACCAAAGAAAATATTGATAAGTTAGAACAAATACAAAAAAGAGCTGCCAGATTCATTACTGGAGAATATTCAAAACTGACAAGAGTAACACCATTAGTTAAATCATTAAACCTTGAAACACTAGAGGATAGAAGAACCAAGAGTAAATTAGTAATTATACATAAGGCAATTAATTCTAATTTAGAAATACAACACAAAGATAACCTAATACAACCCTCAAATAGACATAAAGANAAAAACACCTTTCTTATTCCATATGCAAGAACAAACACATACAAGTTTTCTTTCTTTCCGTCCGGTATTCGGGCGTGGAATGGGTTGCCTGAAGAAACCAGGAAAGCCACCACTTTATCATCTTTTAAAACTCTAGTAAGAATACAGGACTAAACACAAACCATAGAAATACGTAGGACGCAATAATCTTCTGTACAGAAGGAGCGTCTGTAACATATAAGATAAGATAAGATAAAGGAACAGAGAATAATTGTATTGACACTATTTATGAAAGCGTTGAATTAATTGCCAATTTAAGTTCTAGTAAGACGCAAGGTTTTGTAACTTGTACTCTGATAATTCGTGAAGGAATATCGCGTGCTATTATTAATCTCAAAGCTAAATCCATTTGAAATAAAATGTAATCGAGTTTTAAATTGATATTTATAGGACTAGAAATATAACTATATTATTTAGAGTCATCCCCCTTTAAAAATAATAAAAAGTTGAATTGCGATCACTAATGTGTAACTATGAAGTAAAATACATTTAAGTACAAATTTTATTTTAAATTCTGTGCTAAAAATAAATCTTGGTTTCTTCAAAAAAATTTTTTTTAAAAATCCTAGAAGTGGTTCCTACAGTAAAAACCTACCCTTTTCCGATGACCAGGCTTGCGCTAGGCAGGGGCGTCGCTAGGGTTGGTGTCACCCGGGGCGGTAGCTCATGGTGTCACCCCTTCATAATTTAAAGGGGGGGGGGGG
>MUZC01001762.1:677731-688250 GCA_002072015.1 Radix auricularia | reverse complement strand
GGGGGGGGGTAAAATGATCAAAAATAGCGTACCGTGTTTTATGGATGGCCCCGTATGTACTCTCAAATTAGTCAAATGACGTGGTACCTTTGCCGCCAGCTGGCCATCGGCGTGCTTCACAAACATCTGAAATTACTACTCCTAAAACATACGCAACATTATGTTCAAATATAAGGAAATAGTCGTTAAAGGATGGTTGCCTAATGGAGCGAGACCAGTGCATATCGTCGTTTGCCTTTTTGAAGAGGAGAATATTTTAGCATGACTGTTACCAACCCAAACACTACGGCACACTCTAGTTATCATGGCCGAGAGCCCAAAGTGGCGTGGTGAAGATATGTGTCTGTCACTGGCTTTACTCGTCATCGTAATGGAAGTACATCTCCAGCAAAGGTCTTGGACAAGAACATTTTGATAATGTGTATAACTGCCAAATGTGATCACTATTATTTCTATTGTTTGGAGACTATAACAGTTGCGTTGAGGTTAAAATCGTGACAAAAAATTGAACCTATCTTAATATATCATATAGAATGGGACTGCGATAGAACTTTTAAATAAAATACAAAATACACGAACTAATTGTGCAAGAAAACAATAAATTTGAGCTTTATTTATAAACTAACACTACAGTAACCCTATATCCTGTGTCCTGGTTTGTTTTGGTTTTTCCTTTCATTTCTATTTACGTAAATATTTTATAATATAATATGTTTTAAGACTTAGATCTATGTAATAAGTACGTTCTTCATGTTATTGTACTGATGAAGGCATTAGCCGAAACGTCTACTGTAGTGTTAGTTTATAAATCAAGCTCAAATTTATTGCTGTCTTGCACAATTAGTTTGTGTATTTTGGATTTAAATCTATCTTTACCCTGACCACTTCCTTGGTTAATGTTTACATTTTTATATAAAGCATCACCATCAATAGTTATTTTGACAAATTGGTTACTGTTGCGTAATTTGCTGCAATGGAATTTTTTTAGAAATAAAGTGAAAATTAAAAAAAAACATTTGCCAAGTTGTTTTTTTTTTCTAAAAAGAACTTAATAATTACTCATTTAAGTTTAATAAATTTCTTTCACTACCGCTAGCCACTAGCTTCATTCGTACGAATTTCCATATGAAATTAATGGTCTTTTTGTAGTGAATTTTGAGACATAATGCCCCAAACACCACCTACCTCTACCCCCCCCCCCCCACCTTTAAAAAAAAATATTTTAAAAAAGTAATCTACAACTTGCTAATGGCTCATTTTAAACTTCAGAAAAAAAGCGATACAACGATTTCTGCACAAGCGTCCAAGTTTTACATATCCCGCAGCTTCATCTGAAATACTATATTGACTATGACTATATTATATTTATATAAAATAACTTCAAATAGAATTAATAAATGCTGGTTCAATTTTAAACTTAAAAAGTATTGCAAACTAAAGGAGAATTTATTTAAGAAATTTAAGGCTACCAATTTAGAAAGGATACACAAAAAATACTTAAAAATTAAACACCTTACACAGAAACTTAGCCGTAACCTCCAAAATAATTATATAAACAGTGTGATAACTAAAGATAACAATAAAAACTTATGGTCCTTTATCAAATCTAAAAAAATGGAGCCTTCAGGTATAGCCACACTAAAAGACTCAAATAATAAAACCTATAATGATAATGAAAATAAAGCTAATATCCTTAACAAATATTTTGCATCATCATTTTCTGCCTCAGGCGACAAGGAAATTTCAATAAATTTAAATAAATTGGAAGAAATAGGTAACATAACTGTAGATGAGATAGGTATACATTCACTCCTAAAAAACTTAAAAATAAACAAAGCTACTGGCCCAGATGAATTACCTGCCAGGTTATTAAAAGAATTAAGCAATGAACTGTCCCCAATCCTTGTAGTTCTTTTTCAAGCCTCTCTAAACCAGGGTAAAGTGCCCGAGGATTGGAAATTAGCCTATGTAACGCCGCTCTTTAAGAAAGGTGATAAGTCAGACCCTGGTAATTACAGACCTGTATCACTTACTAGTATCACATGTAAATTACTGGAACACATAATATATAGCAGAATAGTTAACCACCTTGACAAATATAATGCCCTATGCCCACACCAACATGGCTTTAGAAAGAACAGATCATGTGAAACACAATTGATAGGCCTAATAGATGATCTATCAAAAGGCTTAGATAATAATGATCAAATAGATACAATATTACTAGACTTCTCAAAAGCATTCGACAAAGTTCACCACCTTAGTTTACTCAAAAAACTTAAATACTTTGGAATCTCAGGTCCCTTACATCACTGGATCCAAGATTTCCTATTGGGTAGGGAGCAAACTGTAATAATTAATGGTTCTAAATCTACACCAATAAAGGTTAACTCAGGAGTTCCACAAGGAACTGTCCTAGGTCCCTTACTATTTTTAATTTATATAAATGACTTACCCAACAATATCTCAACAGGAACTAAAGTTAGGTTATTTGCTGATGATTGTATAATCTATAGAACAATCAAGTCAGAACAAGATAGCAAAATTTTATAAAAAGACTTAGATGAATTAATAAAATGGGAAACTAACTGGAGTATGTCCTTCCACCCAGAAAAATGTCAACTGCTAAGAGTAACAAAGAAAAAGAAACAAATAAATTCAAAATATTTCATTCATGGAAAAGAACTAACCCAAACTAAAGATGCGAAATACTTAGGAGTCATAATAAATGAGAAACTATCTTGGAATCCCCATGTCAATGAAGTTATTAAAAAATCAAACAAAACCTTAGGCTTTATAAAAAGAAACTTTTACAAATGTAACAAAGATATAAAACTAAAATGCTATCTCACCCTGGTGAGACCTATACTAGAATATGCATCTTCAGAAAATATTGATAAGTTAGAACAAATACAAAAAAGAGCTGCCAGATTCATTACTGGAGAATATTCAAAACTGACAAGAGTAACACCATTAGTTAAATCATTAAACCTTGAAACACTAGAGGATAGAAGAACCAAGAGTAAATTAGTAATTATACATAAGGCAATTAATTCTAATTTAGAAATACAACACAAAGATAACTTAATACAACCCTCAAATAGACATAAAGACAAAAACACCTTTCTTATTCCATATGCAAGAACAAACACATACAAGTTTTCTTTCTTTCCGTCCGGTATTCGGGCGTGGAATGGGTTGCCTGAAGAAACCAGGAAAGCCACCACTTTATCATCTTTTAAAACTCTAGTAAGAATACAGGACTAAACACAAACCATAGAAATACGTAGGACGCAATAATCTTCTGTACAGAAGGAGCGTCTGTAACATATAAGATAAGATAAGATTATATACTTTATGATTTATTCTGTAATGCCTACATAATATTTATCAGAAAAGCCGATGTTTTAAGTAAAAATTACGATGATGTCAAATGACGTTTTATTTACCAACTGTTACGTGTACAAAAATGTGTAACGTATGATGGAACTAGTTAGTATTATTAGATCTATATAATTTATTTATTTTATTTTATTATTGGTTATAAAAAAAAAAAAGATCAATTTAGGTGAATTCATAATTTATATTTCGTTCTTATTAGACGAAATGTTTAAAGCTGTTCTGAAACATATTTCCGGTTTGGGCCTAAACAAACACCAAACACCAGCAGTAGCAATATCAACATTAAACTGGTCTAACATTTACAATAAATATCTATTATAGACAGTGGTTATAATAATTTTTTAAATGTCATAATATTTATCACTAAGGTAGGCCAAGCTATTTATGTCCCTAAATTTTATCATATATACCACTAATAAATAGAACTGTTACAGTTACTGTTAAGAAGTTAAGATTAGTTAAGAATCGTTAAGAACATTGTTGTTTTTGTTAGAATCAGAAAGTGTCTATCTACGGCAGTCTATTCTAGTCTACGTGACGTACACCTCTGTCTCTGTTGAACACTTTTCACCCAGCTTAAGTCTAAACAATCAGTTTTAATAATAAATAAACTACAGAATAGTACCGAAATACTTCCGGACGTCTTTCTCCATCCCTACCTCTTAATCTATAAATTAAACTTAAACATAAACAGTGTAATGTAACTTGTAACAGTTTTGATAATCTGCACTTTGATTTTTATATTTTCCATGTTTTTTTATCCAAAATTTAAAAAAAATAATGAGAATGATAAAAGTATAGCTTATTTTTAAAATATAGAATATAAAAATAGGAAAGGGCCTATGGTTTTTATAAATATCTAAATATATTTATATAATTCTCCTCATGGTTCAACCATGCAAACAAAAAGGTGACACCAAGCTGTCTAACCTCATCAACCAATCAGCTGGCAAGAAAAGGTAGTGCAGAGGGTGGGGGTCATCGAGACCAACAATGCGTTCAATTGAGGTCAATTACTTTACTTTGTTCTTTCAGAACAACAGAATAGCATGTATTTCGTAGTGAAGTGGTTATTACATTCGCCTAACACGCGGAAGGTTGTAGGTTCAAGCCCCAGATGAGACATTAATTTTTTACTTTTAACTTTTTTAAAAATGGTTGTGTTTGTGCCCGCTCATTACCCACTTTCTTTTTGAACATGACTTCGCAACACGGCTGTAAGCTTTGTTTCTCGTCATTGGCATAATAAATTCGTGCTCTCCCTTGTGCTTAGTAACAGAAAAGTAGTCACACACTCTCTGCAACAAGTACTTTTTATAAAATGTCACCCATCACTAAATCATTAGCTGCGTATGCTGCGACGCGGGTCCTCTAGTAATTTATATTCTATGTGCAGCAAAGGAGGCTAAGGTTTCTATGAATCTTTTTTTTTCCCCTATGCCTGTCTTATCTTTTCTGTTACAGACTCCTTTTTCTATAAAGAAGATTATTGCATCATATGCTTATACATTGTTTAGTGTCAGTTTAATGTTTAACACATTTGTGTGATGAAATTCTGTCATCAAAAGGCAGAAAAGGTTATTTTTTGCAGCAATACATAACTTGGACATTTCATTAGCCAACAAGGCTGCCGCACAGAGTATCATTAGGATATTGGTACCAAGTGAAGCAAAATAGCTGACCAAAGTACAATCAAGGTGACTGACACCTGGGCAGTGTATTTTGTAATTTTAATAGACCTAACGCTGTTTACTGCTACAGTAAAAACACAAATTTGTCTGCTAAATTTTAAAAACCTTTATCATAAGCCTAAAAGCAAAAAATCTTTTATTTTTACCAAAGGTATTCTGCCTATGGATCATCTCTTCATTTAATTTTGTTTCATATAAAGTTATCAAAAGTTGAAGATAGGCATGTACAGAATGGTTAAATAAATTAAATTTATTTAAACATAATTGTAGTCAGTTGTGTATTGGCTGATGTTTAATTCATCATTGGAGCAATCAAGTTATCCTGTTATAACATGTAATTACCACAGGTAAATGATCTTCATGTGCTGCTTACTAAAGTATCTAATTGAAGGAAAATGAACAACTGTTATTGTATAAAAATATATTGAAATTCATTGAAGGTTGAAAACAATTGCAACTGTTTGATAAGAGTACAGTAGAAGTCTGATAATCCGGCATGTTCGGGACCGGCTCGTTGCCGGACTATAGAAAATTCCGGTCTATCGGGCGGTGCCCCTTTTTTTTAGTGTAGGCTTTGCCGTAAAACAAAGGTACTTTGTTTTTTAACTACATAATTACATAATCGTAATTATAAGAACAATTAGGTTAATAATTAAACTACAGATACAGTATGCAAATACAACAAAGTTTATTTTACATTTCATATAATGTTTGTACACGTACTGTAAAACATACGAAACTCACTTTATTTATAAACAGTTTCAAAAGTTACGTACGTCACCACAGATGTACTGTATTAAAGTAAAGAGTACTGAGACACAGTTTACTGCGATGTGAAAGGACACAAAACAAAAACGCACCAAAAATGGCGATCACGCTTTGTGATTCATTAACTGTGATGCACTGCACCTGTATTACTGTATTTGTTCTGACAGCTGAGAATAGCCGCCGCTAATTGTTTCCGAACAATACCGATCGCTTCCGGATGATCCCGAACTACCCCGAAAACTCCCGAATAGCTCTAAAGCGTTTTTATTTGCTTTAAAGACACACTTTTGGAGAAAACCAAAATTTTTAAAATTTTCCGAAGCGATGCCGGACTATCGGGCATTCCGGACTGTTGGGTGCCGGACTAAAGGACTTCTACTGTAGTTTAAACCACCATAAAAAACATTTAAAATGTTGCTTTGAAAATAAAAAAAAATATTTAAAAATTAAATAGTTTTATTAAAGAATGTTAGTTGTTTTTTTTTTTTGGTAACAGTGCAAATTATTAAATTTTTTCAGGAGTGTTCTCTTTTTTAGGTTGTGTTTACCTTTCCCTCCCTCCTCCTTCTCTCATCACACATCATCACACAAATTTCTTCAGTGGTGAAAAATGACTTAAACTTAAACTTTCACAGATCATTGATAATATCAACTAATAGCTGAAAAATATGGGATGAAGGATAAAAAAAAAATAGATATCATTCATGGTTTCATACTGTATATGATATTGGTAGTTGCTACAAGATGCTTTAGAAATCAAATGAATATAAAATTTAATACTTCTATTGTGAAGTTCATTTACTAGAGAATACCTGAAAGTTTACATAAAGATACACAAAAATTATTGGGGAAAAAAGCTCCTGAACTCCACTTTTAGGCATAAGGAGAAATCACAAATATTATAGAAGCAGCTATCGTAGCCTCAGTAATCCATATTGAAATATAAATATTTAAAAATAAATCTGATGATTATAGCCCCTTTAAAAAAATTATACAATTTTTTTGCTTACATCTTTAACTAATAGTATAATATTGATTTCAAGTTGATATTCAGTTAATTAAAAAAGAACGATGTTTCAGGAGCCGGGCTGAATATTGAAATGAGGCAATGATTAATTCAAAAATATTTTGCTTATGTGTAAGGGGAAAATTAAAGAAAAAGTAATTTATTAGGGTGAGTATTCTTATTAGTTTGCTATGTTTTTTTAAATATATTTTTTTTATTGCAGACTGATCCCGACTCTTCTCTAGATTGTAGTGTAATCCAATTTGTGACAGTTTAAAATTCAAAATGAATTTGAAAAACCTTTTTCAAGACTTCAATCCAAGGTATAATTAAACACTAATATTCTTAAAATTAATTAGTTATTTCCTAATTTCTGAAATGTATAGAGGGGCCTTCGCCTAAAAAAAATAATGAAATTGAATCTTAAGCCATTTTGTTATTTTCAAATAATGTAAACATGATTAATTCTTTACCTTGTTCAAAAAAGGCTTTCAGTTCTGGTCCTTTGCTTAAATTTCTCTAACCATGTGTGCAGTTTTTAAACGGACTCCTTCAAGGTCTAGAATCATACTTGTCTTCCACTAATCATCAAAGAGGGCCTTGATTTCTCACAATTTATAGACTCTGAAATTATTTAATTAACCCAAACAAAGTGGATTTTTTAAAAAGGATAAATCTTTTTAATCTTTTCTAGTACATAAGTTTCTTTGAAAGTTCAAAGCGATCAGTTTATTAATTAGATTTCATTATAAACTATAAGATCTTTCTAAAATGTCATTCTACCCTTAACCGCAGTTCTTTTACTCATATTGGTGTGGGCATCAATTGAAGAAGGAGGAATTGTGAATTAACTGAATTGATATTTTATGAACAAATATCCCAAAACTGACACTAAATCATAAAAGTAACTCAAACAAATCACACAAGATTCTACTTTGACAGATAGACATAGCATAACTGGATGAGTCGAGCAATCTCTAGGACAAGTGCATACATATACAAAGAAAAGGACAGGGTTCAGATGCCAGAGCCCAGTTAAAATTTTGTGCAAAAAGTTTCTCCATTAAAAAAAAAAGTAATGGGGTAGTAGGGTGGGATTTATTTGCTAAATCCTTTGGATGTTCAGAAGCTCTGCTGTACTATTAGCTTATTAAAATTTGTATATTTTTTTACACATTTGCCTTACTTTACATATAATGAACGAATGTTTCAGCTTAGAATATGAAAGATGTTGCCCCAAAAATGATTATTTAAAATTACTAAGGAATATATAATTCATTTATTACAAAAATAAAAAGATAAATTGTTTGATATCTGCACAGAATGCACACATTCAAAATAAACAATCTGAAAATATAAATGCTCAGATACATTTTCCAGTTATCAATATTGATTTTTGAATGTAATGTTATTTTATTAGAACAATTTCTGGATTGTTTTTTTCAAAGTTCAACTTGATGAATATGCTAAGAGATGCTACATACTCTCCCTAACAGCCTGAAATAAATTAAAATTGGACTTAATTGTATTAGTTAATTTTGTTACACCAATGTCCTGTTACATAATTAAATATTAACCTATTATTTTAATACTATTACATTCAGAATTTTTAATGATTGCATTGCATTAGATAACTCTAGTAAAGTAATAAAATAACACCAAATGGATGCATTGTAAAAATGACCCACTTTTTGTGTTGTCCTCCATCCAGTAAATTTGTCGTCTTCTCCTGTTTGCTGGTGTTCACCATCCTGTTTTCATTGAGACTAGACAAAAGTATCGCCTGGAGCTACTGGTTTGTCTTCTTCCCAATATGGGTCTGGAAGCTCCTTGTAATGGTAGGGGCTTTTATTGGTAGCTCTGTCTGGCTGAGGAACCCACAGTACAGGTAAGACATCCTACGGGCAGTACAACTTTGTAATAGATCATATCTATATGTATTATATTAAAACATTAATCTTATTTGTAAATCCGTTTAAAAGTATTAATGTTTTACACAATTCTAAAATAAATAGACAGCACTTTGTTTCTGGTGTTCACTGACAGACAGTGTCATTTATTTTAAGTGTTAATACCCAGTCAACAGCTATTGTAAAGCTCTTTCAATAAAATCATTACCACTATAATGAAAGAACTTGTATGTCCATGTGTGCTCAGACAGGAGGCCAGCAGTGCCAACCAGTATAAAGCCATGATTGTGTCTTGCGGGGAGCACTTGGCTCTCCTGATGTTTGAGCTGCTTGTTGTCATAAACCTGGAGTCTGACGGCCACAACTGGCTCATTGTCTTCATTCCGCTCTTCATTCTCTCGGTCTTCTGCATTGGTGCTTGTATTTGGTACGTCAAGAATGACAGGTCTTGTGAGGTGAGCTCACTATCCTGATAGTTAATGTAGCACTTTAGCCTCACCAATGCTGAGATTTAACTAATAAAAAATAATGTAATGAAAACAAGATACATTCAAATGGTTAGGAGCTTACTTGGCGAACAATGAATAACCAATAGGAAATTAAACAATAGAAACTGGCAATGCAGCCTGTTGCATATTTTTTCTGGATGCAAACAAACATCTATAACCTTAAACATATAAATAAATGGAATATATTAAAAACATTTTACTTAAAGAGAATGACATATATTCAGTCTTAAACTATTTACCTTTTAGCAGTTGAGAAAAATGCCTTAATAAGAAATAAAATTGTTTTTCAAAAAAATGAAATTAATACAAATTGAACAAACTTATGCAGTAAAAAGATTTTAAACTTCTTCACTTAAATTGCAAATTGTATACATAGAATTTAAGATTGTTGAACAAGCCTTTCCATCACAGATGTTATAACAAGTTTGATGATGTTAACATTTTAAAGAAATGAATAGTGATTATGAATCTGGAATCTGTTAATTTCCAGCTAGAGCTGTTTTGTGCTGTCAACATCTTACAGTTTATCTTCTTGGCCCTGAGACTTGACAACATCATTGTATGGAGCTGGGTGGTGAGTTCTCTTTCTTTTAATATCAGGGCAAGTATAGGAATTAATGAAATTATATTTCTCTTCATATCTATCCCAAAATAGGGAGCTCAAGGTGACAGAATCTAAGGCCATCATTAATTTTTCTTTTATGTATAGCGATGTGTAAAATGTTATGAAATGGTATAGACTTATTTTCTTCAATTATATATGTCTTTAAAAATTCAAAAACTGCTCATATTCTCCTATGCAAAATTTGGATGGCTAAATGTTACCCTAAACATTACATGCACACCTGTATTGGCTAAAAAAAAAAAATCTTCCTTTTTTTTGTTTAAGATTGTTTTCATTCCCATTTGGATCATCATGTGTGTGGCCATGATTGGCGTGCTGTATGCCGTAGCCCTTGCCATCATATTGCTGCGCTCACCAGAGATCTTAAGTGAACAGAGGCGAGGCAATGTGTCCACAGCCATTGGCTACTCCTTCCTTGTGATTCCACTCCTTGTCTTTGAGGTATGACATTTATTGTACTGTTGGGTACTCCTTCCTTGTGATTCTTGTCGTTGAGGTATGACATTTATTGTACTGTTGGCTACTCCTTCCTTGTGATTCTTGTCGTTGAGGTATGACATTTATTGTACTGTTGGGTACTCCTTCCTTGTGATTCTTGTCTTTGTGGT